>NDGN011557806.1:0-16762 GCA_002564285.1 Tympanoctomys barrerae | reverse complement strand
ATCCAATCTAGTACTGAGACCCTGAATACCCTATAGACCCTTCCCTAAAATACAAATAAATAAGTAAAAAAAAAATAAGTAAATAAGTAAAACAATGTAACAAAAAAAGTGGATCCAACTGCTGCTAGATGACACAAAGACTAAGATTAATTGGAATGAGTTAAAAAAAAAGAGCATACCACAAATAGCATACGAGAACCTATTTACAGAAATAATAGCAGAAAATTTCTAAATATGAGGAATTAGACACACATATAAAGGAAATATACAGAACTCCAAACATCCACAATCAAAAGAGAACCTCTCTGTTAACACAACATAATCCAAATCCAAGAAGTGCAACACAAGGACAATTTCTTAAAAGTTATGGAGAAAAGCTACAAATATACTCATTGGAATTACAGCAGACTTCTCAACTTAAAATTTTAAGGCCAAAAGAGCTCCCAAAGAAAAAAGCTTCCAACCCAGACTTACATATCCCTCAAAACTATCTTTCAAAATTAATGAGGAAATAAGATGTTTCCATGACAAACAGTACCTCAAGAAATTCATAATGTCAACCCAGCAATGTGAAAAGTTCTCAAGCATAATCCATGAAGAGACAGTGAAGCAAATAATTCCAAAAATCAAATAGCATGAATATAGCATGTTGGCTGAGAAGTAGAGCAGAAGAGGAAAAAAGGAAAGAGGCAACAGGAAATATTGTAATTACAGAAATACGTAATTTTCATAATAACTACCATGTGAATGATCTCCATTCTCCATTTTAAAAAAACTCAAATTGGCAGAATGAATCAAGAAACACCAGCACAATATGCCATATCAAGAAGCACGCTTAATCCAAAAAGAAACTCATAGATTAAAAATCAAAGGATGGGCGTTGAAATTGAAGACATGTAAAAAGACCCAAAAAACTATGAACTAAGGAAATCCCAGGTCTCAGTGAATTCACTGCCAAATTCTACAAGAACTTTAGGGGAAAATGTCAATACTCCTCAAACTCTTTTATGAAATTGAAAGGGAAAGAGTATTTTGGGAAGCTACTATTACCCTGATACCTAATCCCAGAAAGGACCCAAACAAAAAAGAAAAACACAGGTCAGTCCCACCAATGAACATGGACAGAAAAGTCCTCAACAAGATACTGACAAACAGAATGCAAAACTTTAACAAATTGTTAAAAAAAAAAAACCCACATATCATGACCAGAATTTATCATAAGGATACAAGGATGAATCAATATGTGCAAATCAATAAATCTAATATCACATAAACAAAAGCAATGACAAAAAGCACATTATCATCCTAAAAGTCACAAAAAGCTTTTGACAAAATCTACCATACATTCATGATAAAGAAAAACCCTGGGAAAAATAGGCATAGAAGGACCTTATTTCAATCTGATAAAAGCCATTTTTGACAAATCAGAATGCAATATTGTATTAAATGGAGAGAAACTAAAAGCTTTCTCTCTAAAATCAGAAACAAGACAAGGATGTTTGCTATCACCACTCCTGTTAAATCTCATTCTCAAAGCATTATCCATAGCAACCAGGCAAGAGAAAGAAATAAAAGGGATGTTCTTGGAAAGGAGGAAGTCAAATTATTGTTATTTGCAGATGACACAATCTTTTACATAGATGATTGGAAACATTCCATCAAAAGAGTTCTAGAAGTAATAATAAATTCAGTAGCATAGCAGGATCCAAAGTCAACACACAAAGATTAATAGAGTTTCTGTACACAAATAATAAATTCACTGAGAAAAAAATTAGAGAAACAATATCATTTACAAGAGCATCAAGAAACATTAAATACCTAGAAATTAACCTAACCATGGAAGTGAAAGACCTCTACAACAAAAACTGCAGCATTCTGACAAAGGAGGTTGAAGAGGACCTCAGAAAAATGAAGGATATACCCTGATTCCAGGTAGGAAGATCTAATATAGTCAAAATGGACATATTTTCAAAGCTGATATACAGATTTGACATTATTCAAAATACTTATAGCATTCCTCACAGAACTAGAAAAAACCATCCTGCAATTGGTATGAAGAGAAGAGACCTAGAATACCAAAAGCAATCCGGGGAAACAACAGAAAATCAGGGCACATTACAATCCCCCACATCAAGATATACGACAAAGCTACAGTGATAAAATTATCATGGTACTGAAAAAAATGGTCTGTGGATCAGTAGCGTAGAATAAACGTTGTAGAAGCAACTCCAGGACTATTCAGCTACCTGATGTTTGATAAAGTGGTCAAAACTTACACTAGAGAAGAGATAGCTCCTTTAACAAATTGTGCTGGGAAAATTGGCTATCTATATATGCAGAAGATGAAGTTGGCTCTATATCTCTCACATGTATTGAGCCAAAACACAAATGGAGCAAAGGTCTAAATACGAAAACAGAAAATCTGCTAGAAGATACAAAAAGGTAAAACTTTTTTTTTTTTTTTTTCACTCAGTATTGAACTCAGGACCTTGCACTTGCCTGGCAGGCACTTAAGCCACTGAGCTATCACCCCAGCCCAGTAAAACTCTTAAAGACATAGGTGCAGGCAAGTAGCTTCTGAAATTCAACTGCACACAGATAACAGCAAGAGTTAACAAACGAGGTCCTATCAAATGAAAAGGCTTTTTGCACTGCAAAGGAAACAACAGATTAAGAGACAATCTATAGAATGAGACAAAATTAGCCAACTGCTCCTCAGACAAAGGACCAACACATAGAATAGAGAACTCAAAAGCTTAGAGCCTCCAAATTAAAAGAACCAATCAAAAAATGGGCAACTGAAATTAATTGACTTTTCTCAGAAGAAGAAATACAAATTGTTAATAAAAACATAAAAATGTGTCAACATCTCTGTCCACTAGAGAAATGCAGATTAAAACAACACTGAGGGGCTGGCCAAATAGCTCACCAGATTAAAGCACCTGCAAGCAGGTGCAGGGGCCAGGGTTCAATCCCCCAGCTTGCCTTATCGGCCCTGCCCCTGAGGCATGCTGAGACAGCAATTGAGACTGGGTGTGGAGGCGCACCTGTAATCCCAGCTCTTGAAAGGCTGTAAACAGATGGATCACTACCAGTCTGATGTAGCAGTGAGACCTTGAACACCCTGTAGACCATTCCCTAAAATACAAAAAACAAAAACAAGAAAAACAAAACAACAACACTGAGATTCCATCTTATCCAAGAAAAAAATCAAATAATAACAAAGACTTCATGGAAAAAGGACCCTTGTCTGTGGCTGGCATATAAACTAGTACAGTTATTATGGAAGCAAATATGAAGATTCCTCAAAACACTAAAGCCAGAAATTTCATTTGACCCAGTTATTCCCTTCTGTGTATCTTCCAGGAAGATCGAAAAGTTTATACCATATCACAGTGACACAGGCCCACTCACATTTATACTAGCACAAATTCATAATAGTAAAATCTTAAAGTGACCTATGTGTCCACTATCAGATGAATGGGTTAAGAAAATGTGGTCTTTATACACAATCAAGTGCTATTCTGCCATTAAGATAAAGTGGCATCTTTTCTAAGAAAATAGATGTTCCTTCAGGTAATAATGGTAAGTGAAATAAGTCAGAGGCAGGATCTTAAATAACACATGGTCTCTCTTATATGAGAAACTCAAATGTAAATAAAGAGCAAAGTAAAAGGTTAAAGATTAGGAAATAGAGAGGCAGATCTCTTGTAAATGGGAAAGGGACCGAGTGATGACAGGAGGAGGGTGAGAGAGGAGGAGAAAAGGATGAAAAAGAATTCAGCTGTATGGTGTGCACACACCAGCTCCCCACAAGGAGTGTGATCACTATATACTAAGAAAAAAATTGAAAACTAAACAAACTAATAAATCTATCATAGCTACATTTTTTTAAAACATTGTTCCTACCAAGGACATCATTTTATCCCAAAATAAATTCCTTTCTGGGAGCAGTTTTAGGTCCAATATGGGCATATGAAGAACAGGTCTTCTTATTTTTATTTAAGACAACTTGAAGAACAATCTTAGCTCCAAAGTGAAGGCTTCTGTTGTGACTGCATCAAACCTTCCTTTCTCCCTCTGTCTAATCCTGTTTCATTCAGTTCATTACACATGGTGGTCCAGAGAGCACTGCCTATTGAATATCCTATATACATAAATTTCAGAATCTTGTTCCTAATGAACCAAATCTAGATAACACCATACAGTAAGAATCCATCCAATTTTCACCAAGATCCACACACATAGACATGGAAGCAATAACAAAAGCTTAGGAACAATAGAAAAGGTCATCACTATGACAACTGGTCAATACACTTGGTACATACAACAGTCTAATATATTATTGAGCATCTATAAAGTACCACTCTCTAAGTATGTATCAGTGAACAAAGATAAATATCCATGTCTTGGTGGAATTTAGTTATAGTGAGAGAAGAAAAGATAGAGATGGATGATGAGGATGATGATTACATTGATTGACAGGTAGATAAATAGGTACAGGTAGTGTGGCCAATTGATGAGAGAAACAGAGAAAGAGAGAGAGAGAGGGAGAGACAGACAGACAGAGACAGAGAGACAGACAGAGAGACAGAGACAGAGAGAGACAGAGAGACAGAGACAGAGAGACAGAGACAGAGAGAGACAGAGAGACAGAGACAGAGAGACAGAGACAGAGAGACAGAGACAGAAACAGAGAAAATATTAAAATGTGTAAGTACAGGGGGCAAAGATGGAGTGAAGTTTAGTGTTAAGTGATGTGGTCAGGATAGACCTCATGAAGAACTCAACATTTGAGCAAACAATAAAAGTGAGAAAGGGATCAAATGGCTACAAAGAAGAGCATTGCACAGAGAAGGCACAGCCAATACAAAGGAGGTGAGGAGCGATCCAACGTGGTACCTTTGAGAAATAGTCAAAAGGCCAGAATGGCCAGCATCAGAAAGGGTAAGAAACAAGAGCTGTGGGAGAACCAAATCATATGGAGACTTAGGTCTCTTCCTTGAGTGAAGTAAGGAGTGGTGGAAGAGTTTTATGCAGGTGTGTTATGATGCATCTTAGGTTCAATAGAGATGATTCTATCTGTTGTGTTATAGATACACTGGAAGAGACTATGGTAAGGTCATCATAATAGAAAACTATGGCAATAATCTAGGCAAGAGGCCAAGGTGCTTTATAGAAGGCTTGCTTCACTGAAAAATAAGAGTGGTGATTAGATATGGATGATAGGAGCTTGGAACTTATTGACTAGGTGGAGGCAGGTAAAGAAAATGACTTCAGGAATGGCACCAAGGTGGTCAGCATGACAAACTAGAAGCCTAGAGTGGCTGTGAGCTGCAGTGGCAATGGATATACAAGACACTGGATTCTCAGAAAAAAGTCAGAACACTTTAACTTGAGGGATTCTGATTGAGCTTCATAAATCTGAGACACTCGTAATGTATGCAAAAAAAAAAGTGTCTGCCATGCAACAGGATATATGAGTCTGGGTTCAAGGAGAAGTCTGGGCTGCAGATATAAATTGAAGTTTCATTAGTATGTAGATGGCACTGAAAGTCATCAGGCTGGATGAGCTCATCAAGATAATTGGTTCTGAAAGAGAAAAGAAAAGGAATACAAGAGCTGAGCTCTATGTGTGCGCAACTATCTTTTATCATAATTCTACTTTCGTGGCCTAGATCGAGTAGGCATTCAACACATGAATGAATCAATGAGTGAGTGAGTGAATACTGGGCTTCTGCATAACTTTTAATCTGAAGAGAATGCTTTAATTTTTCTAATTTAATAAAATTTCACTTTGGGATTAATTAGAAGTAACTGGAACAGAAATACAAAGATTGAATAACACAAAAATAAGGATTGAATAACACCATCAAATGTCACAAAGAAGTAAAAATAAGATAAGAACTGAAAAATGTTCCCTTGAATTAGATAACTGGAAATTTGCTGCTAAACAATCCCAGCAAGAGATATTTCCAGGGAAATAAATGGGAGAGTAAACTGTAATCAGGAGAGTCATGCCTGAGACGTGAAAAGAAAACCAGTTCATGACTAGGATGAAAGACATGGACATGCTGCTGGTGGGAAAGAAGCAGGAGACAGGAAGCTAAGACCAAAGATGTTTGGATGACAGGCTAATCAATGCAACCATTATTTGTTGATACGAAATGGAAAAGACTTAAGTGAGATTTGTTTTAGCTCAGAAAAGGAAATCACGAATTGTAAAAGTAGGTTCAAGCATGTACATCATTTAGAAAGTTGATCAAGAACTTAGGTTGTATTTCTTTCCATGAAGCAGGAGATTGGTGGGGAAAAAAGAAATTTGAAAAGAATGGTATTTTAAATGTACTGCAGAAAGACCTGTGGAGGAGCTTCTCTGGGAGCTAGAAGGTGTTGTTGAAGGTTTATCTATGATCAGAAACAAGGCATCCAGATGTCATCAATTCAAATAATTTTGTAATTTTCCTGAGAAATCTTTAGCAGCATGGATTTAGAACCAGAGGTGACAACTTGGTCAGAATGTTCCTCAGGGCTGGAGGCTTGACAAAGGATGATGCAAGATCACAGGGCAGTGGTTGAATTGAGCAATCATTGGATTTACAATAAAGCAATGATTTGTAAGGATTCACTTATGGAAGAAAAAATGTAGTATTATAGAATTAAACATTTTAAAAAGTTGAAGAGTAAAGCAAGAGATAGGATTGAGAGAATTAGAAGTTTGATAAATTCTTATTCCAAAAAGTGATATTACAGTTCAGATTTTTAGACATGAAAATGTTCCCAAAATAAGAGTATCTGAGGAGCCCTCAAGTGTGCCACTGTGGGTTAGAGATGATGGATATTAATGCTGAAGGGGTCCAATATCTGCAAGGATATTCTTTGGATCATTCGGTTCCAACACCCACATTCACATGAGTAATAGAAGGACCAGAAGGATAGAGGAAGACAAGAGTAGATGGATGAGTCAAGGATTATGAATGTTCCAGTTCTTTGTGAATGCCTATACACAGAGAGAAGTCTTCAGTGTCTAATATAATCAGGAATGTGAGGCATATTGTTATCCAGCATTAGAGATCAGGAGGAATCTCATATATACTTGTCCATTACTAACACATGCAGAGTTCCAAGATGCTTTCAGAGGCCTCATGATATCTTCCTGAGACACTAGTTCGAATTTTTGACAAAATATGTCTTGTAGTCCTTGAACAGGTTCAGCAAATGTAGGAAAAAATAGGAGGAAGGAAATCAGGCTGAAAAGGAAACCTACTGTGTGTCAAACACTGTGATGAATGTTTCCACAGACCACCTCATTTAAATTTCACAACAGTTCTTCCATGAGGATGATTGTCATCACTACTTTAAAAACGAGGAGAACCTAAAGCTTCTGAAATTTAAGCAATGCATGAAGTTCACACAGTTATTGATGAGCCTGGCCTTTAAACCAATGCCTTTTCACTCCAAAGCCTAATCTTTTCCCACTGTATAAAATTCATGCAATTGGGCAGGGGAGATGGCTCAGTGGAATAAGCACTTCCCTGACAAGTGCAAGGGCCTGAATTCAATCCCCGGTTCTGAAAAAAAAAAATCATGCAACTTAGGAAGAATTATCTCCTCTCTCCCTGCATTCATGAACAGGCCCTGATATGTGTAAGGCAGCAACCACACAGGAATAGTCTCTGCCCCAAGCACACAGGAATTAGTATAGGATCCAAGGTACTATTTGGGATCCAAAGGATCAAAGGTGTTTGGATTCAATAGCAAGATTAAGTCCGTGCTGTCTTGGACACCATCAAGAAAGACTGGAGCTGCCAGGCTGCTGGCATACATCCTGGGACCCCCAAGAGGAGCCTGCTCTGAGCCTACAGATGACACCAGCAAGTGGATCTGAGAAATGGAGGAGGAGGAGAAGGAAGTCTTGATCCATATTTCTTGAATAGTCTAATCCTTTCTAAAGCTTGCAACTGCTCAGTATGGGAGCCAGTAAGCTCTCTGTCTTGCTTAAAGCAATTCTGGTCAGAGTTCCTTACTAATTCAGTGCTGAACTAGGAATTGCAATCATCTGAAAGCGAACCAAGGCCGTAAAGAAATGTGTGGAAAGTGAAGCTGCCTTGAGCACACACCTTTCCCTTTCAGCACCTTGTTCTTGATTTGCTGCCCACTCTGGCAATATCTAAAGATGGTCTAGGTAGTTGCTGTGGTTTGAATCACCTTTTCCTCTCCAGAAATCCATCTTGAAACTTAGTTGTCATTGTGAAAGAGGTGGGATCAGATGAAAACCTTAAGAACTAACTCGGGCTCTGCCCACATGAATGGATTAATCTATTTCTGCGATTCGTGTATTAATGGGTTAATGGATTATCTCAAGAGTGAGTCCATTACAAAAGCCAGTTTGGCTATATCTCTTGAGCACTCTTTGGCCATGTGTCACCCCATGCCACCCCAGGGCTCTACCAAAAAGACCATCACCAGATGTGGGCCCTCAGCCTTGAACCAGAATGACAGTCCGAAACCAACTTTCTTTCTAATGACCCAGTCTGCAGTATTCAATCATCAGCAACAGAAAATGACAAGATAGTAATCCTACCCTTACCGCTACATCCTCCTGCCTAGACTCTCTTGAAATTCCTACAAATCTAACTGAAATGAGTTCAAAAGTTTCTCCTTGGCCCTGATCTAACTTCTTGTCATCTAATTCACTTTTATCTGAAAATTTGAGTTTATCACACAGACATAGAGATGGCTATTTAGAATAATAGTAACAAATACAGCTTAAAGTGGAACAAGGTGCAAAATTCAGTCATGCTTGATGTCCTATTGCTTACCTATGCTCTATTTAATAGTCTAAGTTTTAAAGGGCAGAAAGAAGGCCAAAAAATGCAATGAGAATTTCTTCAGAAGAATAATATTTATTGTCTTGAATAATACTTATTTTTAAAGAAAATAAACTAAAGAATGTTTTTATATAATCTAAATATTTTATCACTATTGATACTGTCTGTAAATGTAGAAATGGAGCTATCCAAAATTTGAATTTTCAGGAAGAGATAAATCAGCCCTGAGCCAATATTTGTTTTTATCTTCCATTTTACTTTTTGGTGTGCTAGTGACCAAACTCAGGGCCTCATACATGCTAGGCAAGTATTCTACTACTGAGCTAGATACCAGCCCTGTTACAAATTCTTGTTACCTGTCTGGCCATCAGCATGTGTGAGTTATGCCCTGGCACTTCATAGGCTTTCAGACACAGTTCCCCCAAATCCTCTTAGAGTGTAATAGACAAATTGAGCCTAAAGTTCCTTGTGAGAACTATGAAAACAGAGAATTACCTAGTGGGTCAAGAGCTTCTTAGCAGATAGGAGGTAGGGATGATTTCATCTTTAGGAGGTAGAAGTTAAGCTACTGTTTGAAGGAGAGAGTGTAGCGCAACAAACAGAAAGGAGATATTTGAGCCATCTGTCACCTTGAGGGTGAGTCCAGCAGTCTTAGAAATAGAGATAGAACTAGGGCTTATTGCCCAGTCTTTTGCAGTGTCCCTTGTGCTTAAAGTTTATCTTGCTTTACAAATTCCACCACTCCCACGTTGAGCATCTTTTCCTAATACCTAGAACACCACCCTGAACTCCACACTGAAACCACACCATCTACTCCATTCAAGGGCCCCCTAGGAAGTGTGAGAGAAACACTATAAAGGTGACAAGTTGACAAGAGCCCTGAGGCACTGGCACTTAGTAATAAATATGGATGTAGCTAGTAAGATGGAGATGTGCTTATGTGGCTCACGAGGTGCCTAGAGGGAACATCAGGACCAGCCTTCAAAGTCAGGGTTGCCCAGAGCCTTGCGAAGAACCAGAGATGGGCTGAGGCAGGGGCCCTGCTGATGAAGGCCTGTGTGCGCTGGCTGGCTGGCGCTGGGAGCTGGCTATTTTTAATCATCCATAGCATTGACAGCTGACAGCTGCTGGATACTGTGTGAGGGATCCCTCACAGAATCTGAGTGAAGCGTTTTCCCCAACTACTGTTCTGAAGCAAAGATTCTCTTACCCACGTGAGCCAGTAGAAATTTTATTGGAAGTTTATCCCTGGGGTGTGTACTTTGGCACAATATATCTTACAGGTTCAGATCTAGGGTCAGAACCTTTATTTTAGTCCCTGCCTGTGCTGTTCCTGACTCGTAAAGAAAGCTCTATTTGATACTCTCTCCCTACGTAGCAAGAGTATATGTTTTACTCCAAAAAAATTTGACAGATCCAGAGAAAAGAAATACCATTCATACACACACACACACACACACACACACACAGATACAAAAAGCAAAATTGGCCCAAGTTTAGTAAGTGTTATTAAAATGCTAGCAATGTACTTCCAAAATCATGCCTGGAAAACATGTTATGGGTATAGAAACCCAGTGGAAATTTGTTTAAACTCATAAACTATTTTTAAGCTTCCTGATTCTTGTTTTGAGATGGAAATTCAAATGGAAGTCTCTATTTTGTCCATAAGAACTAGTCTTATTGTCACAGATAAAGTCTCACCTCTAATTTTATGTAAAATGTAAAAAATAAAAAATAATAAATAAATATCAAGATATCTTGTTCCTCAAAGCCCATGTTACTTTTCTATTCTGGGCTTAGATACAACTAACATACTTCATATATGAAAAAATTCAGAACAGTTAATTTATAAGATTTTAGGAGTAAGACTACTAGATGGAGATATAAAATAGAAAAATATATAGCAAAATATGATCAGTATATTATCACTGGGTTATCTCTAGATATTTCTGATCAATTTTATCTAAGCTTTAATTTTTCTGTTTTTATACATCTTCAAAAATAAAAATGCAATAAAAATGTTTAAAGTGTTTATCTTTTTCTTTTTCTTCCTATTCCTCTCAAACAATGTAGCCTTGAGCTGTTAGTTAAGGCACAGCCAAATAGCTTGATAGAGACGGGATGGGCAAAGTGCAAAGCTGGTCATCAGAGCCTGCCCCAGGTGAAGAGAGCACCACCTGGGAGGAATGCCTAGCCTGACATGCTGGCATGGTGGGAATATCTTCCATGAGGTAGGTTGGCACAAGAGTCCAGGGAGGTGAGCAGGAAGTATCTGTGGAGGGCACTCTAGTGCAGGGAATCAGAGATCAAGAGGAAAAAGGAATATGTCCTTATTTGTATCCAGACCCATGTGGGTCAGGAAACCAAGTGGGGTGGACTGGGCACTTACACAAAGGGGTAGCCTGGCAGGAAGAGCTGGAGTCCTGCCAGAAGGGGAAGATGTAGGTGCATGGGTGAAGACTGGCATAGTGTATTGAAGCTGGAGGGTAGAAAGGCATCATGTAGGAGGGTAAGCAGGAGGTTGGCAGCCTAGAATAGGGTGTCAGAATCCAAAGAGAGCTCACATAGGTTGTTCTATTTGTCCCTGTAAAGCACATAATGTTTCAACAATGCTAATATTCTAGCACCTCATTTATATCTTTCAAAAAAAAGAATATGAAAATGTGGGTAAAAGCCAATTACAGATTGATTAGATTTACAAAGAAAATCTGCCCAGCAAGTATTTCACATGATATGTTTTTAAAAGTTGTGTGAAAAAGTTCAAAGTCTATAAGTTTTCATCTAAGTTTATTAGTCACAACCTCTTCTGCAACCACCAGGCTTCAATCAAAGATTTTTCCACTGTGTGTGTGTGACCAGGATTGTAAGCAAGTGCAGGTGCCTCACTCCTGCCTCATACAGAGGCAGAACAATGGCAGTCATGATGCCTGATTCTCCCCGGAGAGGATCTGACTGAGGAGACCAGCCAGCAAATCAGCAAACACAAGACAATCATGTTATCTACCTTTCTTCTCATGTTCACGATAGGCCCTGACCATTGGGCAAATACTCGTTCCCACCAGGAACCCATCAATGCCTATGCATCTTTTTCAACACGAGGCACCCCTTTTCCATGGCCAAAATAAAATTATTATAAGAAATAAAGAAGACTTTACAAAAAAGACAGTGTGTGTGTGTCAATCCTGATATAAATGTAATCAAGGTTCTTGTTTGACACGATCTATTTCTTATATTGGAGAAAAGAAATTCTAGCAAAGTATCAAAGTTTCTTCCAAGATCTGTGGGGAAGAGCAAATTGGGAGCTAACAATGGTAAAAGATGTTTACATTCTAGAATTTGTAGGAAGCAACTCTTGTCAAATTGAGCATTAGCTCTTTCAGTGCTCATTTAGCTTCCATTGAACACTAGGTCAAAGAATCAGAATCACCTGAAAATGTTAGGTCACATCAAGGGCAAAGCCTACATGGCTCACCATGCCTTGGGGCTCAAATCTAAAATGATTTGCTGACCATGCAACTTCCAAGGAGTGACCTCCTTCTTGTGCAGTAGGGTTTTTTTTGTTTTTTGTTTTGTTTTGTTTTTTTCTGTGTCCTAGAGAGACATGCAAGAATGATGGAGGCTGGGAGAAAGGAAGGTATAAAATTGTGTGATATCTTTCAGTTTCTTATGCTAGGAGACAATACAACATGTATGCAGACAGGTCTGATTTCTTTCCCTTATAAGTATGGTCTTTAGTTGCATCCATTTACTTCTAAAAAACCTCAATTTTGTCTTTCTTTATAGCTGAGTAGTACCCCACTGTATAAAAATACCATATCTTCTTTTATCCATTCCTCAGTTGATGGGCATTTTGGTTATTTCCAAGATTTAGTAAATATTGTGAAAGGTAAAGAAACTATTCAAAACAAAAGAACAACTGGAATGTGGGAAAGGAGAAAAGAAAGAAAGAATGTAGCTAAGATAACTGTACTACTAATTTCTGTTGGTTTATTGAAAGGAATAGTTAGGGCTGGGGAGATAGCTCAGTGGAATAAGTGCTTGCCTGCCTAGTGCAAGGTCCTGAGTTCAACCCCTGGTGAAAGAAAGAAAGAAAGAAAGAAAGAAAGAAAGAAAGAAAGAAAGAAAGAGAGTTGATGCTTAATTTTTTTTACCAATTTTACATACTTATATCTGGTAATATGAACAAATACTTTGAAGACAACAATATGTACTATAACAACCAATGTTGAATTCCTTTTTTAAAAAGTATACGATTATTCTCTTGGAAAACGCAAGAGAATGCATATTAACAGCATTAAAACTTTGAGTGATGCTAACATTTATGGAGAATGTCCAGTGCCCTAGGCATTTAAAAGTCATCATTTCATTTAGTACACAAACAGAACTTTGAGGTAGGTAGGTTTTGCTTCCTTTTACAAATAAATCACTACAGATACCAAGAATCAGTAATTACTCAAAGTGACACAGAGCTGGAATTCAAACTTAGGCTTTTCTGCTTGGAAGCCTGATTCCTTAACCTTATGTACAACTGCTCCTCTATACCATGAAAAATCAAGTAAGGAGAAAAAAAATTCATAGAAGGTAAAAGCAGATAACATTTAAAATATTAAACCTCCATTGTCCAAGGATTGCATATATCTCTGGCAAGCTTTTTTTTCACCTTCAATGCAAAAATTTGGTATATGTTCATATAAACTTGGCAGTGAGGGTATGGAGTAAGAATGGAAACACTGTCTTCAAGAAGAAAAATATTCTCCTCAGGGGCTGGAAAGAGTCTGTAGCTAATGCTATCAAGCAAGAGGTGGGAGAAAGGAAACAACCTTCAGGAAACACTGAGAACCTCTAGGATCTTAATCAGTGAAAAGAAGTACTGTATCAGCCTATATGGCCTTCTGCTTCTTGCATTTACCTGAGTTTTTCATTGATCTCTAAATTTTGCAGAGCTGAACCCTCCTCTAGTTAGGTATTTCCAAAATGTATGCACCTGGAAAATACAATGTTGAGTGAAATGAATCAGACACTTAACCTTAACTACTATATGACATCTCTCCTCTGACCAAAGAAAACAATGGGGGGTCCGAATGAGACAAGACAATAGATCTCTTGCAGACGGGAAGGGATCCAATGGATCAAGGGCAAGGTGTGAGAAGGATGGGATGGGGAAGGAAGATAAGTGTGAAGATATGCCAGAAACAGGTAGCTACACTAATAACCTCAGTGAACATGGGCTCTGTATGCCACAGACATGAACTAGGATTAATAATAGTACCAACAAGAAGAAAGTGGGGGGAAGGGATGTAGGGAGAAGAGAAAGGAGATTTTAGAAAGAAACAAGCTGTGATATATACATGTATCAGCTCCCAGGGATGGCTATAAAATGCATGTACTGCAAACATGTACCACTAATAGTAAAAAGAACACTGCAAACAGAGCTCCTAAGGGCTATGATTCTAGTTAGCACTGGCTAACAAGTCAGAGGAATCAAACAGAGGGGAAATAGGAAAATGAAACTGCAAGCTAAGATGAACAAGGAAATAACTAAGACTCTGAATATAACTAAAGTTCCAATGAATGCAAATCAAAGCATGCTCAGTCATGTTGTACCACCCAGTGATTTCCAAAGAAGAGCTCTCTAAACTGGAATATGTTACAGTACAAACTTAAGTGATGAGGCATAAAAGTACAAATATCAGAAAGAAAGGGGAGAAAAGACACGAAAGGGCAACTGGCCCATTAGAGGCAAAGATGCCTTGCAACTGTCCAAGAAGAAGATTCCAAATGGAGACCTCAAGAGGTAGCAATGGAGAACCACAAGGGGGCAAGTGGCAAGAGGGAAGAAGAGAAGGACAGGGCTCCGTGGCCACATGCTAAGGAGGAGCTGGCACTTCAAAAATAACAATTCATTTAGTCCTACAGTGATTCCATGTTATGAGGTCAGAAGTGCTGTTAATCCAATTTACAGCTGAGAAATTAAAACACAAGGATTTGAACTCACTTGCCATGTTGCCAGGTGAAAGATGGTGGAGATGGGAATCACATACTTGAAAGAGGGGCCAGAAGACACTAGTCTTAGCTTCATCTTTGTTGCCTTTCTGTTTTATTACATGTCAGAAAACAAGAAGCCACAATTAGTTGATCCCAAGGCTTATACTTGTGAATTATTTTGTTATCTAAAAACATCCATCAAAGCAGAATGTTTCCCTTGTGAACTGAATTATGTCCTCCCTCAAAATTCGTATACTGAATTCCTATCCCTAGTACCTCTCAGTATATGAGCACATAGTGTCTTTCCAGGAATAATTAAATTTTCAAATTAATTTCAATCCAATCTGACTGATGTTGTTTAGGAAGAGGAAATTAGGACACACATGTGAAGAGAAGTCCACGTATGGACACACAGAGAGGATAGCCACCTCCCTGTGTTCTCAGGAGAAAGAAGTAAAGAGGCCTCAGGAGAATCCAACCTGCCAACATCTTGATCTCAGATTTCCTGGCTCTAGAATTATAAGAAAATACATTTCTGTCCACTGCTGTGATGTTCCACCGGGGTCCCAACTCTGAGGCCATGGGCCAGTGCATTTCCATGGTCTGTAAGAGCCAGGCCACTCAGCAAGAGGTGAGAGGGTAAAGCTTCCTCTGTATTATATATAGCTGTTCCCGCAGCTCACCTCACTGCCTGAGCTCCACCTCCTGTCAGATCAGCAAGGCATCACGTTCTCCTGGAGCACGAACCCTATTTGGCTGCATGGTATAGAGGTTGTGTATTCCTCAGAATCCTTCCAAGACCATCTCCCCTCTCCACCTGCCACCATCGTCTGTGAAAAAAGCCAGTCCCTGGCTCCAAAAAGGGTGGTTTAGATCAGTCAGTCTGTGATACTTTGTTACCGTAATCCTAGCAAATGAAGACAGTGCCGAGACGACTAATGGGCTAGATATATTCAGGTTGATGGTTGGAAAAAGAATATACACTCTTTCACTTGTCAGGGTGAAAACAGTAAAAGCACAGAGACAGAGAGGGATAAATGGAATTGAGACATTATAAGAATGCTGTATATTATTTAGGAAATGGTAAATGGAAGTTTGTTAAACTAAGTAAAAGATACATACCATAATCTACAAAAGCTACCAAAAGATTGTATAAAAAGGCATAATTTAAAACCTAATAAATTTGATAAAATTTTTGCAGAGAAATACTAATGATAAAGCACAAAAGGAAAGCAAGAGAGAAGAAAAGGAAAAGGGGAGGAATAAAAAATAAACAGCAGCAGTCCTAGCCCAGGCCGGGTGAGTGTGTGGGAGAGGTTCCAGCTACCCTGCGCCTGCAGGACCTACTGGTACAAACCCAGGCGCAGCATGGGTGATACCCTTTTCCACCCCCTTGGGACGCCCACCACCACTCTGCAGCACCTCCCCCACCCCACCCGCCGAGTAGGAATTTCTGCCAGGTTCCAGGAACCCCAGATCCAGTCCTAGCCCAGGTCCTGTGTGTGGGAGAGCTTCCGGATACCCTGTGTCTGCGGGACCTACCAATCCCAGCCCAGGCGAAGCATGGGTGAGACCCACTTTCATTATCCTGGGACACCCCCCACCACTCCATAGTACCCCCAACCCCACCCACGGAGTAGGAATTTCTATAGCTTTCCAGGAACACCCAGATCCAGTCCTAGCCCAGGTCCAGTGAGTGTGTGGGAAAGCTGCCTCTCCCCCCTACTCCACCTTGTCCCCTCCAGACACAGCTCAGGCCTGGTATACAGGTGTGGGGTGAAACCCTTCAGCTGCAATCCTTGCAGAGACTGTAGGGGACAGAACCACCCAGCTAGTCCAGGAGTAGAACATCTTGCCAGAAGGGCACAACAGGTTCACCCCCTAGGGAAGCAGCAGGAAGGAACTGAGCACAGCAGCCAGACCCAAGCCAGGCACAACTGGATAAA
>NDGN011557795.1:11791-22650 GCA_002564285.1 Tympanoctomys barrerae | reverse complement strand
GGGTGTTCAGGGTCTCACTACTAGATTGGACTCATAGTGATCTGCCTGTTTACAGACTCCCAAAAGCTGGAATTACAGGTGTGTGCCACCATGCCCAGTCTCAATTGCTGTCTCAGCATGCCCCGGAGGCAGGGCTGGAATGGCAGGCTTGGGGATGGAACCCTGGCCCCTGTCTCTCAACTTCTTTGTCATGCTATATATAACAATGCAAAAGGCATCTTCAAAAATAAGTCTTTAATACCTTTACAATATATATATATACCATATGCATATATTATGTACAAACATAATACATGTAGTCACATAATACAACTATAGGTAAATATTAACATAGAAATTTACATCATGTGTAGCATATATTATACTATGTAATGATAACCTAGAAAATGAACTTGGCTCTACTGTTAGACACAGGTATTGAAGCAACCAAACATAGCCCTTAGGAACATTCTTGGTCTCTACCTTGCAGCCAGTGTGGACAGCTGCTACGTGAGAAGAGGCCTTGAAGCAGCAGGGCCACTTATGGAGAGAGAAATTGGGTGAAATGCCAGGCACATGTCTGTCTTCCAGCCCTGTCTGGGTTTCTTCTGGACTGTCTGTTTCTCTGGGGACCATTCGGTAAACTTAGTTCTGGGAGCCCAGACAGTAAAGTTCTCACTCTAAGTCTCCAGGGAGCCCTGGACCAATTTCCTCATGTCTCTGAGCCTCTGTCTCTGAACCTCTTCATGTCTCTGAACGGGTCTTAAACTCAGTTTTGTAAACTCACTGAGCTGATAAACAAGTAGAAACTCACCAACTGACACGCTTAGCCTTGATGAAGGGGGCGGAGGTTAACACACGGCATTACCATTGAGCAACCGCTCTAACAGCTGGCTGTTCTCAAGCTTTGTTCTATACCAAGAGAGTTCTTCTTGGCTTTATTTTTAGACAGAACAGTATTTTTGATTCTAAGACAAGAGGTTCCTAATATTACCGGAAAAACAACCAGAAGCCTTTGCTAATCCTAATAGTCAGCGGTGACCTTCCTGGGAGCACACAAGCTTGGTACTCTCTGTAGAAGAGTAAAGATGAGATCCAGAATAAAAGCCACCTCTCTTGAATGGTTAGAAAAACAACAATGCTTTCTCCAAGACTTTTTGTGTGTGTGTCTAAGGGAGAAAGTAAGTGATGATCTCTGTGTAGAAGACATTATGGAACAGAATATAAATTCTATAATGATGAAAAATATCTTTATGACTTTCACAACACTCTTAGGGTAAGAAGAAATGAGAATAACTAAGCAATACATCTTTGGATTCTCATAAGAAGCCAGGTGCTACTACTTTAGAATCAATTTTATGCTAACATATAAATTACTTGATATTTGTAAATTAACATACCACAGCATGGTCATGGAAACACTGGAATAATAAATTTAATATGCAATTGCTTTCCATGTGGGAATTAAGTGGCTAGCTCTTATTGAGTGCAAGCAGCCTGCCCCTCACTCTGTCAAGTACCTTTTGCAAGCTTTTCACTAAAACATCCCCAAGTTTTCATATATACAGAAACATAGAGGTTCCAGAACTTAAGACACACACCCAAGTTCATATGAGCAGTAAGGCTGTGACCAGGAGTTCAGCCCAAGTCAGCTTGCTTCAGGACCTTTGCCAAAATAGATCAAGGGAAAATTTCCAATATTTGTTGTTTTCCTTTATATGTGGGGGATGTTTTCCAAGACTCCTGGCAGATGCCTAAAACTGCAATCAATCTGAACTCTACAGAGGCTATGTTTTTTTTTTTCTTCACACATTCCAATGATCAAGTTTCATCTATACATTAGGTGCAATAAGAAATTTACGAGAATATAATATTAGAATAAAACAATCATAACAATATGCTGCTATACAAAAGGTAATTAAAAATCATAAATTGCTTATTTCTTCAGCAGTGGGAGACTGCCATATTGTTTTTCCTTGAAAAACAAAGCCCTGGCCATGAACTGTCCCTGACCTCCCTTCTTGCTATTTACGGAGATAGGTAGAGCTGGCTATATTGAAACACATGTTCCAAGCAGTAAAGGAGCCAGCCTTGCATGCATCAAAACTGTCTGTGCATTGCTAATTGGAAGCCTCTGTGTCTGCTAAAAGTCACAAAGTTTCTCCTCCCTAGCCCTGTGCTGTGACCCCCACCTACCTCCTTGATTGATACCAATGAAAGCCATGAGCTTTGGAGATCCAACCTTTTGTTCCATAGGGAACATTGGGTAATTGCAGAGCTCCTCAGCTGCAGGATATTCGCTTTTTATCTTTCTTTTTTCATCTGTGTGTCGTATTACTGGATGGGTTAGACTGATGCTCTTAGCAGGGCTTTCAGTGACTACAAGCTTTAAGACTGATACCCTCTTCAGGGGTTCAGTATCGGGTGTTTTCCATTTAATATTTTCTGGCCATTATTTTTTAACAGATAGCTGCAGAATGTGAAACCTCAGATGGGGGCCTCCCAAAAATTAGTATTAGGTGGTGGGGTTTTTGTTTTCTGGCTGAGAAGCAAGCTTTCTTGGCTACCACTCGAATGCCTTGGGATTGCTGGGAATTTGAGGACAATTTTAAAGCTCCCAGGCACTCAGTCAAGGCCCCACTCAGCAGCTCCTCAGACATGGCAAATTCCTCCCCCTCTTGGCACAGTGATTTATTACCAGTCATTCCTGTTCATTATATGGCAAGACATGTAGGAGATGTTGAGTAAGTAATCAAACTGAAGAATATAAGAAAACTATAAGGGCATAAGAAATATATAAGAATGTAAAAGCATAAAAAATAGTATGCTGACATGTTTGTTAGGGTATGTTCTGATTACCAGTTGAGTTTAAAATATTTCGACCCTTCATATAATTTTCTTACCTTGTTACCTTAGAGTCAAGTAATGAGCCTAATATAAACATAGAATTTATTGATACTTCTTTCTGTGTGTGGACATCTGCATGTGTTGTGGGAGGATACTGAATTTATAACTTAGAGTCTAATAGCTCACAGACTAGACACTTAACATTCTATGTCTGTTCAGAGGCTCAAAATGGATACATGTATAATCAAATGAACTTCTTTAAAAAAATGTATTTTAGTACAAGGTCTCCAGGGTCTCACTACACAGATCGGACTTGTGATTCTCTTGTTTTCAGCCTCCCAAGTGCTGGGATTACAGGCTTGTGTCACCACACCCAGTCTCATTCCCCTTCTCAGCAAGCCCCGGGAGTGGGGCTGGCTCTGCACACTGGGGATGGGGGATCAAAATGGTCTGCCTAAGCAGGCACTTTAATCCGCTGAGTTATCTAGCTGGCCTCAAATTAACTTTAGAATTTGTTTCTTTAACTTCACATTTGAACTTGTAGATACATGATTAAAAACTTGTAGGGATGTGTTATTTCCCACTACAATTATGCTATGAATTTCTCTTTAAAATAAGCATATTTAAATTCACATAAATGTAAATACACTTATTTTCAAAGATTTAAGTGGAAAGGAAAAGCTCTTGCCCTGTCTGAACCCCTGAATATCATTACCAACAGTTTGATGTATGTCATTTAGCTTTTATGACTTTCTTGTTCTTTTCCTTATAGATTTGTTTTAAAAGACACAAATGAAAATATATTACCTGATTGTGTCATAATCTACTTTAAGAATACTACCTATGTATCTTGGAAATCTTTCCAAGCCAGCTCATACAAAATTTTATCATTTTTAAACTTTGTATTCTATCTTACTGTATTTCATAATATGACTGCACCATAATTTGATTAACCATCTTCCATTTATACTGTTTCTGATTTTTAGGTCAGACGTTACATTGCAGTGGAAGCTCACGTGTGTATATGGACATTTTTAGACTGAGTAGCTTGGAGTATGTTTGTAAACGGTAAAGCTTATGGAAAACTAGACCAAAATGGTTAGTCTGTGCCCTAAGAGTTTGCTAAGGTCTCTCATCAATAGCACAGATGTTCTCACTGCTACCTGCTTGCCCAGCACTTCATGTTACCAATATTTAAAATTTTAGATCATGTGGAATGCAAAAAAACTAGTATCTTGGTGTTTTAATTTGCATTTTCTTGAGCATGAATTGAGTGTATTTCCTGTGTTTACTAACCATTTCTCTTCTTTGAATTGTCTTCTACTGGATTGTTTGCTTTTAATCTTGTTTGTAAATTTTTTTTAAATAACTGTTTCACAGCCAGTCCAGAATTCTCTTTCAATCTCCTAGTTGGCTGTTACATTTCTTTTGGTGATTTTTTCAGGTATAATTTTATCCAATCTTTAGTTCTGTTTTGGAAGTTGTGAATGGAAGCTTTGTCCCATGCTAAGATTATAAAATTATTCTCTGTCTTTCTATTTTATTTTATTTTTTATATTTTAATGTATTTGGTACAGGGTCTCACTACGCAGCTGTGACTCATAGTGATCCTCCTATTTTCATCCTCCCCAAACACTGGAATTACAGGTGTGTAGCACCACAGCCAGACTCAGTTGCCGGCTCAGCATGCCTAGGGGCGGGGCTGGGGCAGCATGAGGGTTGGGAGATCCAACCCTGGTCCCTGTGCTTGGCAAAACAGGAGCTTAGCCTGCTGAGCTATCTTGCTGGCCCTCTGTTGTTCTATTTTAAAATATCATAGATCTTTATAGCTTTTAATCTATATGACATTTTTTATATTTATTATAAAATATCTGAGTCAATTTTTCCCTAATAATCCACTTCCCCAACAAACTTTCTCTGCACACTTTATTGTGACTTTAACAGCTACCATCATCAGAGGTTGAATTTATATGTCTCTGTACATACAGCTTTGGTCCAATGATAGTATTTTTTCTGTTTCCTCAAAATATTATTTAATTGAGAAATATTAAAAAAGAATAGTAATCACTATATTATTTCTTGTATACTTAATGCCACATTAATGTCGCTCCTGTTTTGGTTTTAAAAATTTCTTCAATTTTTCTCCTGAAATAAATTGCAATCTACTAGTCAAATTTTATTAAAAATCTTGTGATTTTGAGATGTGGCATATGTACGATTTAAAGATCAATTGCTATTAGAAACAGGTAGACTGATAAATTACTATTTAAAAAATCAGTGGCATAACAACAGTTGAGTCTATCCCTGGTGTTGCTGTCCAGAAAGAGACAGGCTACATCCTGCGGGCACAGGATAGGTGCCAGGAGGAGGACGCGTAGAGAGAGGAGGAAGAACTAGGATATAGCAGAGATGGCCATCATGGTACAGCAGGGAAAACAGATTCATCTTCAGTTATTTGACATCTCTGAGTTTCAGCTAATTCTCCTATGAAATGAGGATGACCATACTTACATTTTTTTTAAAGGATTCAATGTTGTATCAGAGGAGTCCACAGATGATAGATTTAAGAACACCTAGTCCTGGACTGGAGAGATAGCTCAGCAGCATAAGCAAGCACAAGGTCTCCAGTTTGATCCCCAGTACCACAAAAACCCTATTCCTCTTCTCCACTGATAAAGCATCAGTCATATTTGTTAAGATGTAGGCCTCAAAGAGCAGATCACACAGGAGTTTCCAGACAAACTGTTGATCATTTTCTTTCTCAAGCTCTATTGAAAATATATGAAAGGCTCATTAAATACCAGTCACTATTGCAAAATATACAAGGCGGCTGAGTTAAATCTACAGTAGGGGCACACATTCACTGTCTAGAGAAGCTTTCATCACCTACAGAAAAAAATTATCTTCCTTTGCATAAAGGGTTTCATAGTGCTATGCATACTAATTTTCATTGCAGTTCTCTCTATTCTATAAAATTATTACTGGCTTAATTTTTCAATACAAGTGGGAAAGGTTTAGTAAATTATCATATACTTACTTATTGGAATATAATACAGTCTTAAAGTTAGAATCATGTTGCTATGGAGCAACTTGAAAAAAATACTTAGGACATTGTTCATGATTAAAAGCACTGTGTATAAATTTACTCATGTATTGTGATTATAATCATGTAGATATCTTTATGCACCTGGACAACGATAGGAAGGGAATACAAATAATAAAGAAATTAAAATGTTGAGAGTGTAGTTTGATTAATACTAAATAGCATTTTCTAATTTTAATCATTTTGGAGACTGGGTGTATTGTCCAGAGCTTGAGTACCAAACAGTTCTATGTGAAACTTGACCTCAGATTGAGAAACCAGCCCTACCAGTCTGGGGAAGAAATATTTGACCAGCTGCCTATAGTGGTTTATTTTGGGGGAATAGGAAAGAGGGAACATTTCAGCTCATCTGTGAAGTGGGGCTATTTCCTGAGGCTCAGTGGCTATATCTTCTAAGATAAAACTGAGATTTCTGTGCTTCTTATAAAGCACAGAAAAGATGAAGTGAAGTGGGGAAAGATGTAGGCCAAGGAAATGGAAAACTCACTTGTAGTTCAAACTACAGCGGCCCATGAGAGGTGTGGATCAAGGGCACCAAGTACATGAGAGTTTGTGTATCCACTCATCACTGCTATCTGTATCAAGCGATGGCCAACCTCTCACACATGAGAGCAGATGATACATACATTTTGCCACATTACAGGGACTTAATTCACTTGAATTCTGCTTTTTCAGTGATCCAGTGTGACTGAACATAGCCATCATCGGTGATTGTACTGTTAAGAGAAGTTCTCCAACTAGGGAACAAGAATTTATCTTCCCTCACTAGTGGGAGAAAAAGAAAGTCATTATTCTCCCTTCAAAGTTTCCAGAGGGCATTTTTGTGGTGCTCTGAAGAAATACAAGATAAGAATCAGCCTTATTTATCGTAAATTTCTGGGAATAAAGGATACATCTTGTTTTAACAAAATTTGGAGACCTCTTTCTTTTTTATCTAGGACTAATGATACCAATCTGATTCAGTAGAGCTTGATTTACTAGCTATTCTGGAAAAAGTAAGCACTACCTGCTTAATAAAATTGAAACTCTTAAGTACTAAAATCATAAAGTTGCAAAACTATTTGGCTAATGGTTGTTGTTATTGTTGTTAATCCTATTTATGTCCATCAAAACATTTTAACTGCTCTATGTTTCTTTCTTATGCAATTCACATGTCACCAAGTCCAGTAATCCATTTCCACAGGGTGAATAGAAATTTTTTTGTAAAAGAAACACTTAACACAAGGGATCACTGAAGCATATGGTGAATGTCTAAATCTTAGAAAGGTATGACAGTGAAAGACACATTGTCTTCTATCCCTCTTAAAATACTCTCTCCCACTTTATCACTCATTCTTACAATTCTTCTCTCTCTCTTTCTCTCTCTCTCTCTCTCTCTCTCTCTCTCTCTCTCTCTCTCTTCCTTTTTTTTTTTTTTTGAGATCTGGGGATTGAACTCAGGCCCTGGCTTAAGTGCTTCTGGGAGTCTTCTTTCCTGTGTTTAGCTGCATTTTCGTGGCTACCTTGATGTCCTGAATCAATTCAAAATGTTTACCTTTCTTGTGGCCATTTTTGATTTTGGGGAGGAGTCAGAATTCACATAGTGTCACAGCCAGTAAATAAGGCAGATGGGGACCTATCGTTTTTTATGAACTTGCCTGTCCATTGGACAGTACTCAGCAGCAGTCACTGCATTTTTTTTTTTTAAATCACACCTGGTAAAGGCAATCATGAATGAAAGCTTCCATAAATGCTTTAGACATTGGCAAGAATGATGCAATAAGTGTGTTTCAAGGGTGGATAATGTTTTATGAAGGATTAAAGGAAGCGTGTTTTTTACTGTAATCATTTTTTTTGAAATTTAAACGTTCACTAAATATTTTGAACACCCCTTGTATTTGCAGAGAGATCTTTCCTTCAAAGAGTCAGGGATGACAAAGACTGTAGTCACTTAGCCCATGTGGAACAGAGCTGCACGCGCTGGGGGGACTTTTCTGGGGCCATAGAGTCAGAGTGCATGTGATAGGCCCCTCCCGTGCTCTACCCACAAGACTCGAGGCGCAGTCCCTGGAGAGCAGGCTCCTGTGAAGTGCGCCAGCTCACTTCTCACCCATCGGGACCGAAAGGCTAGCTGTTTGTTCACAATCACTTCATGACTAGTGGAACCTTGTTGGTGGTGTTTCCATGTCTCCTACTCAGGTTGGACTTCTCTGAAACATGCAAAATTCTTACACTGTGGCTGACCACTTTAGCTTCTGTCATGTGTTTCTGTTTTTCTTTAATGCAACTAGATTAGAATCCATTCAGTTTGACTTAATCCAATTTGACAGAGACTTACTGTTTCTGTCATGTAGTATAATAGACAAAAAATGAATGTCATCTTAAGGTATTAAGATCAGAAAGGTATTAAGGTATATTTAATAATTAAATATTATTAACATTTCTTTTAAAAGGAACTAAGGAAGACAGAAGTATATTAATCATAATTCCTGACCCACAAGACACTGTTAAACGGCCATCATTGACCCATAAAAGATCCCCATTTAATTAATTTTCTTAACAATAAATACATCTATAACTACTGTCAACCCTAAGAACATTATCAATAACCTGCTTCTTGCCTTTGAGCCCTGCTCTACCTCTTCATGTAGCCTCTCTCACATTGCTACTGCTCGGAATTCTATATTTATAATCTCTTATCTTCCTGTACCATTTTTTTCTAGTTGTAACACACACACACACACACACACACACACACACGCCTAAAACAAACATACGTTACTTACTTTTACTGTTTTTGAATAATATTTGGGGGAATAATAAAAACTTTTATGGTTGTTGTGATTGTTATTACTGTGGTCCTGGGTTCTATCCATGCACACTAGATTAGTGCCTCCCCCCTGAATAGCACCCCCAGCCCTTGACACACCTATTTTGGGTTCTCCCTTATGCACTTTCGAGGTCCGAGAGAAGGAAAAGGGTGAGTAACAAACAAGCAAAAGTTTCTTTCAGCTCTCATCAACAACCAATAAGCAAAATGCTTATCTAGCACCAAAGTGATAAAAGCCATGGATAAAAGTGGACAGGGAAGGTGGGCGCTGGGGATCTTGAGGAAGGGGACAAGGAGTATGGAGCACGCACGTGGTCTGTGAGAGAATCCAGGGTGGCCAGACCAGGAGAGGGCAGGCCTGGAATTGCACTTATTTTTTAAAGAATTTGAAAAATTAGCATGTCTGTGATACATGATAAACACTGTTCTCCCGGGGAGCTGGTAACATACAGAATCTTTCTTTGCTTTCCAAAGAAGTTTTAAAAATCTCCACTTAGGATTCAAACTATAACTCCTCATTCAAAGTTCAGCTACTTTTATTCTCACATGGAATGCTTTCATTAAACTTAGAGTCTTTAAAACTTTTCCAAAGTAGTTAATGGCTATTAACATAAGAAACTATGAAATCCTAGAGTTGGAACCAACTTTAGAGATAAAAATCCTGCAGTTTGGAGAAAATAAAAATAAGATCTACAAAGATCAAATATATATTATGTATATATAATATATATATGATGTTAGATATTATGGAAAAGTTATTCTTCAAGGTGAAACTGTTATCTGAAGGTATAGAATGAATTAATAATGAAGGTAATACCAGGGACTTTTTGAGCTAATGATAGATATTTCTTCCCTTGTGTCCATTACTGTAAAAACTGGGGGATCAACCTGTTGATCCAGTAGGCTCTATGCTTCAGAAAGTTTAGCACCAGAGATTTTTAAGCTGAAAGTCGGAACCAGTAGATCGTGTCTGTTCTCTCAAAGATGGAAAATAGAGAAAGCACAGAGAGGTGTAAGCCCAGGATCCTGCTGAAATGTCCCATGCTGTCTCTGGCAGGACAAGCTACCAGTTGCAGATACTGGGGACCTGATCCTGGGCACAGCCAGGATAGGAGGACAGGGAGCACACGCATTCCACTACCTGATATCCAGCTGAGTTCCTCCACTGTGTATTAGCTGGTGGCTTAAACGTGCCCCGCTTATTTTAGCTGCAGCTCTAATCCTGGCACTTGTGCTGCCAGAGCCCCAGCTGCCTGCTAAGCTTGTCTTCCTTCTTGCCACAAAGCCAAAAGCAAATCTACGTTCTTCCTCGTCCCATCTACTATTCTGCTCTAGAGGACACAGAATTATTTCTCATGGTTCCCTCTCCTTTTTCTGAGTCTTTTCCTAGAGAGTAATCCACAATTTCAAGAGTTTGTGGGGATATCAGACAAAGCAGCAGAGAATGTTGACCATTAGGACTGTAAGTAGGGTTCCCAAAATGCCATACTGAATGCCCAATGGAACTTGAATTTAATAATAGTAAAAGTATATTATAACTATGGCTGGATATTTTAAAACCATATATTATATTGATTTGTCAAAAATTCAAATTAATCTAGATATTCTGTGTTTTTATTTGCAAAATCTGACGACTCTACACTTGGATAGGGAGTGGTAGGTACTGGAGATTTTCTTTGGTTGTTTGAGATAGGCAAAAGAGACAAGAGAAAAAGAAAACACACATAATTTTTTAAAGTAAAATGCATTATTGGATACCTTGCTCTATCTTTGATTCATGCCCATGCATGTGGGCTCACACACATGTAAACATACTTCAATTGTATAGGACACAGGGCCTAATATTAGGGGAAATGTTGACAGGGACACTGATTATAGACTCTGAATAAATAAAAAGAAGCCAGGTATGGTGTCATATGCCCCTAATTCCACCACTCTAGGAAGCTGAAGCAGGGAAGCTGCAGTGAGCCCAGGCTGGGCAACTTAGTGAGACACTGAAAAATTATAAAAGGAGCTTGGGATGCCGCTTAGTACAAAGACCTTGGGCCCAATTCCAAGTACACACACACACACACACACACACATACACACACACACACACACACACACACACACACACAC
>NDGN011557795.1:0-11741 GCA_002564285.1 Tympanoctomys barrerae | reverse complement strand
ACACACACACACACACACACACACACACACACACTAAGATTAAAACTAAAAATACAACCAGTTAGCAACACTAATTAAATTTAGATAAACTGCAGTGGTTATGTCAATGGTAGTGTTGTTATTTTGCTTGTTTACAGATAATCTTTATGCATCTTTAGAGAATCATAATGAAAGGGTCTTTAAAAAATCACCTATTCCATTTGGACATTTATAAATTATATAACCTAGACCCAGACAGAAGTGAACAGCAGTGCATCCCACTGCCCCTTAGCATTAACAATAGGATATTAATTAATTACCAGGGCTTACTCAGTGCCAGGCTTTAAGAGGTCTACTTACATTATCACACTTAATTCTCCCATCAATTGTATAATCGTTCTTACCATTCAGATGAGGCAAGTTAAGGCACAGAGAATTATGCAACTTACCTAAGGTTCAAGGTCATACAGCTAATAAGTGAAGGTGACTGCTAAAAACTCAGGTAGTCTGGCCCAAGACCCATAGACTCCAACATGACTCCCTGCTGCCTCTCAGACAAGATGACTTTGTATCACTAAACATGTTGGTAAACGTAAACTTTTAGAGCCGACTGGCCCTGTAGCATGATTTTTGTACTTAATCACAAGGCCACTGAATTATAGTTTACGGAAAGTTGATAAAATGCGGCCACCACTGGTGTCAATTTCAGGATGAAAAAGTCCTATCACAGAAAGGCTAAGTTGTAATAATCAGAAGGTAATTTAGTTGCATTTATTTTTGAGATATTTTCAAAAGATACGCAATTGAAGCAAAGATTTACAGTGAAGCAGAAAGAGTTTAATGAGTTTAGGGTTTGAATGGCTCATGAAAGGAAAGAAGGAGGAGGAGAAGGAAGTAGACCCGGTGAAATCAAAACAAAGAAGAGCCCTTTTTAATCAGTGTTAGCTACAGAATAAGCTGAGATCTCTTAGACAGAGGCCCTTTTATTAGCATGTTGCCAACAAGACCTCAGCACTGGTACAGCTAATGCTATAATTATATCCAGAAATAATAGCTACCAGCTTTGACATTACATTTTCTAAGTTTTGTATGCTACTTTGTTTGCTTTGTCTTTTGAGCGATTATCAGCCCTGGCATCCCAGACGACCAAGCCACTTTGCCCATTTCCAGACTCCTGTTTCCCTGTTTATAAAAGGACGAGGGATTAAACGAAGCTGCTTCTTCTTCTATGTCAGGTTTCCCCCCAGCTATCCTTCCTTATGACACAAAGGGACTGTACATGCTTTAATCGGGGCCTGGGGGAGACACTACAATTCTCTAGGTGCAGGGGTTGCAGCATCAAACTGGAACCGTCCTTGACTCTACAAAGCCCTGTAGATGGAAGTTGGGAGCAGGGCAAAAATTGTCTCTCTGCTGCACTTTAACTGAAGGAAGCATTCCTTGGATGCATTTATTTTGCAAGTCTACAATAAGGCACTTCACCCAAATCTTTTAGAGACGATCCAGCCCCTCCCCACCCTCCACAGGAGACCTGCAAAGGAGCCTTTGAAATGCATACAGTTTCAGGCACGACAAATCTACATCCTCTTTTCTTCAGAAAGGTGGCAGTGTTGCCTTGTAGTTTTAAGCAAACTACCGAGTAGTGAGTGGCGAGGTCTCCGGCTGATTAACATATCAACCGCCTCACCTTGTGAAAGGAAAGGAAGGATTTAATCCCTTGCAGACCTTTGTGGCTGGCAGTTGCCACATTTGCTCCTTGGCTTCAGTGGCACTGTTGCTTTGGCTGCTCAAGTTCTTGACTTTTCATCTTGGTCCAGTAGTGCAAGAACAACAGATCTTCAACCAGTCCCATAGACACTTCAAATCCCAGAGCAGCTAAGGAAGTTATGGGTGATTCTTGCCTCCCACCATCTGTCTTTCTCATTTTCCAATCACCCTTTCCGAGTGAAACCACGGCGGCAGCACCCTTTGCAAAGGCTACGAGAAACGTAGCTCAGCAAACCACACCAACATCTTGCTGACACCTGTTATGCTGCAGGTTCACACCGGAGCTCTTAGGACAGCAGGTGTTCTGCCACTATTGAGTGGGTTCTTGCTACTGTTATAAAACCAACAATATACACAGAGCTACTGAAGAACTTAAGCAGTCAAGTGTCGCTTGTCTAAACATGGGAACCCTTGTCCTGCTACCTTACATGCTTGTGCGCAGCACCTCTGGAAGGAGCAGCTAGCGTTCCCATCTCTCCCTTCCACTCACCTCCACCCAGCATCCTTTGGGTAGTTTCCTTATGCGCCACTAACACAGAAATTTGGGGGGAAATTCTCCATTTATAAATATCAGATGGTTTGGGAAAAAATATTTGTGGCACTGGACTTTTTTTTCCCCCTACAGTGATGTCATTTTAAATTCTTGGTGTGCTCCAAATTTGCTATTTTTACTTCCCCCAAGTGACTTTTTTTGGGAAATACATTTGTTTTGATTAGCTACATTTTAAATGACCCTTGTACCTAGTACACAACACCAGGTTCATCTTCTCAGAAGTTTTGACTATTCTACAGTTCCCAAATATGAAAAGCCCTTATTTGTTCATTTTCCAAGCTCTTTGGACATACCCCTCCAAAGTTTCTATTCACAGATATAGAGAAAAAATATAATAAGATAACATGATTGGCCTAGTCACAAGCAAAACCCACACTCCACCACTGAAAGCATTTGTAGCAGAAGACATGAAAGGCTCCCAAAGTCAAATAAAATTCTCCACTTCCAAAATGTGCTTCTGGGAACAGAGTGGAGGTAGCCACCGCGGGCTTTGAGATATTTATTGGAAAGCAGTTCTAGAGTCGAGAATCACAGAAGAGGAAAGTTTAACAAGAAATGCTAAGTGCCTTAGCCCTACCTGATCTGAACTTGCTTCTAATCAGCAAGGAATGCTCAGACCCCAGAAGTGTCATGGTGCGTCTCAGCAAGCCGCTGGTCCCTTTGCCAGATGCCCCCTGTTTTCCACCAGGAACAGGCTCCCGGGAGCCCAGCTGACCGCAGTTAACAACCCAGAATTCATCCAACTCTCTGTGAGCTCCCCTGGGTAGGAGAACATACAGTGGCAGCCAGTGTCCCCAGAAAACTGGCGCCTCCCCCCTCGCTCTGCGGGGCTAATTAACTCTTAGCCGGCAAGACCCTCCTCCCCTGAGGCCTGCCAGGAGCCGCGGCATCCCAGGCGTTCCTGGCTGATGTCATAGGCTGCCAGCAATTGCGGAGTAACTGCACCACGCCTTTATGAAGGTCCCAAATTTGCTATCTGATACTCTTTACTACTGACAGGCTCTCAGCCAATCAGGAGCGGCGAGCGGCGCCTGGGGACCTGCGGCGGCCAGGGGAGTCACCGGCGCCGGCTCTTAACTCTTTGCAGCGGGTGGAGCGGCTGGCGAGGTGCAGAGGGCGGGACCGAGGGCTTAGGGTCCCGCGTCTTGGCTGCGCTGAACTAAGGAGTCGAAGCTCCGGGAAAGAGAGGAAGGTGGCGACGCTGCGGGCTTGCAGGTGGCTCGTGGTGCTGCCGGGCGGCGCAGCCCAGCCCAGCCGGAACCTCCCAGGGCCTGGGAGCTGAGAGCGCAGCCGGGGCTTCCCCGGCTCCAGGGCTTCTGCCTGGGAGCAGACGCGGCGATTTCTGGTTCGCGGGCCACACAGGCTGGCAGACTGGACTCGCGCGCTCGCGGGACGGCCACACGCGATGCTTTGGAGATTAGCTGGATCCCATGAAAAGAAACATTTCCAACCCAGCAGAGCGTCTATCCTCCCTCTCCCTCGCTTGAGGGGCTCAATGCTCAGGACGATCAGGCGTCTCGCAACTTGGGTATTAGACTTGGATCATTGCTATGGAGAAAAGAAATCTTTCATTTTTCTGTATCTGCCTTTTGAGTACCTATCTGCCTCGCTGTGTCTGGAGATTCAGCCCGGACACCATGATCCTTGCCACCCCTCGGGATGGAGGAAGACACAGGAGTTGAAAGTGCTGTGGAGCTGGAAGGAGTCGGGGCTCACCGAGGGTGTGGAGCTGGGGCCGGATCAGAGCCGGGAGAGAGAGCCTCAAAAGCTTTTCCAGCGAACAAATGAGTTTTTTCTTCCGGCAAACGTTTGTGCTCTTCCAACGCAAAGTTCTTAGCGTCTAGAACGCGCCCCATATTATCAGTTCATCAGTTGTGGGCGGGAACCCCCAAACCCTGATCTCAAACAGCAGGCTTAGGAGCTGGAGACTCAGAAAATAAAAACCAAACTGAACGATGTGTCCTTGGATTTAATTTATTTGAAAACTATATCCACATGGGCAGCCAGGTATTACCCCTCTCATCATACAGACTTGCCTATGTTTCAGAGCTCCACACCCAGAAAAGATCTCTTGGCAACAGAGGGAGATCTAATGTGACTACAGTTCATGGGAGCAATCTCTGAGGGCCTAAGTCTGGATCCTGTCTTCTGTCACTGAAGCCCCATTAAGGTGATGAGACTTTCAGATGATTTTTCAGCTTAGATCAGGTCATTCACATAAACAAGGTCTTACAGGATAGGAAACTTTGGGGGCCGGGGAGATGGCTCAGTAGAATAACTGCTTACCTGGCAAGCACAAGGGCCTGAGTTCAATCCTGGTTCCAGAAAAAAAAAAAAAAAAAAAAGAAAGAAAGAAAGAAAGAAAAGATAAAAGACAGGAAATTTTGTTCCCCCTGAGTCTGAGAGGAGGTGGAGTAATCCTGTCCAAGTTTGTCTTGGAAATCACCTCCTGGCCAGGCTGACTAGGTGTGCAGAAGCACCCTAGTGACTACATAGGATTTCCCACACAATGGACATGACTTTGCTATACCTTCTGAAACAAATCGCCACCTATTTAATGGCTTCACACCACACACTGCTATTATCATGGTGCTCCAGAGCTCAGAAATTGGACTTTGGTTTTGGTGGGTTAAAATCAAAGTGTTGGTAGATAGGTCTGTGTTCTTTTCTGGAGGCTGCAGGGGAGAGCCTGTTTCCTTTCTCTTTCCAGCTTCTGGAGACTCCTCATGTTCTGTGGCTCACGGCCCCTTCTTCCATCTTCAAAGCAGCCATGGTGGGTCACCTTACATGCTAACAGCCCCTCCCCACCCTCCTGCTTTCTCTTCTGCATTTCCCTTACTCAGGATAAACTCAGGATAAACTCAGTTGTCAGGATAAACTCAGTTGTACAGTTAGCTGACCGTGGATCTTCACTTCCTCTGCTGCCTAATGCCTCCCTGGCATGCACACACCATAAGCACAGGTGCTTGGAGTGGGGATGTGAACACTGAGGACTGAGAGCATTGCTCTGCATGCCATGAGAGACTTTTTTTTTTCTTCCCAGCATCAGTCTTCAGCCTTCTGGCCTTTGATAAAAAAGGGTAAAGCAGAAGGACGTCTGGGAATAGCAATGGCCAGGCACCTAGAAAAACTCTAAGGAGCTGTGAGATGGGTACAACTGCGGAGACTCTGGAGTAAAGAGAGTAGTGGAATAAGGAATATTGTAAAATTATTAGTAGAGAAAAAATACTCTAAGCAACATTAAAGAGGAAGGAAGGATGGAAGAAAGGAAGGAAGGAAGGAAAGAAGAAAAGAAGGAATGCAGGTCAGCCAAAGAGATATTTATCGGGTCTTAGAGGTCAAGAAGAGGAGCACAGAATCTAGGCAGGTGATTATTTTTTCAGTGAAAGTTGTGATGAAATCAATTGACATCAGCATTGAGTGCGCAGGGCTGTATGACCTACTAGAGATGAAAGGAAGAGGGTGATTTCCCTGGAGGAGAGAGGTGGATGGCAACAAACTTCTTTTTTGTGAGTGAGTTTGGGACAGGGTAGCAACTATACCCATCCTCAATTTTCTCATCACAATGGTAGGAGCTGCTGATATCACCCCTCTGGGAATTCTACCCCCTGTGGTTTGGAGTATGTTTGGATATAAACATGTGCATAGAGAAGTTCATCCTTTGTCCTCGCTAGTCAAATGTCAAGCATTCTATCACTTTCTTTTGATGGGGTAGGGTTTGAAGAGGAGCCTCCCAGGAGAACAGAGCTCTCCAGCTGCTGTCCTTGGAGGGTAGCGTGCTAACGCAGTGGCAGTTCTGTGGCGTGAGCGCCTGCACGGCTCTTCCCTCTGTCTGCTGTGCTGGCTCTTTTCCACCTGGGATTCAGAAAGGGCTTGTGATTGGTGCAGAGAAGCATGAGCCCCAGGCCTGTGGAAGGCCAGCCTTTGGATCAGAATATCTGTACCTTGGAGCAAATTACTGAAATCCTCGGAGATAATCATCGCTTCATCTGTAGAATGGGGTTGAAGATATTTACTGCCCAGAAGATTTGGGGTATTTAAATGAAATTATCCATTTGGAGTGCCTCAAATATTCTTTCGGGTGTGTCTTAAATTCCTTCTTTTTTTTTTTTAACTGCCCCTTCTTGACCACTTTCATTCCTTTGTGAAGATTCCTGGCAACCATGTATCTTTTCTTTCTGTGACAGCTTTTTCTTTTTCTTTTCATTATTATTTTACTATTTCATATTAATTATATAGAATAATGGTTTCATTGTGTGATTTTTATATATACACACATACAGACTACATTTTCTGACTGTGTTCACCATTGTTTTGACCCTCCCTTGCCTTCCCTTAGCCCATTCCTTTCCTTTTCCCTAAGAGTCTCCAATCTCCTTTCACATTCTCTTTGTTCCTGGATTTCACAAATGAGAGAGAGCATGTGGCTTTCTGGGCCTCACTTATTTCACTAACGTGCTTTCCAGTTCCATCCATTTTCCTGTAAGTGGCATGATTTCGGTCTTTCCGGAGACTGAATAATGCTGTGTGGTGTATATACACCACATTTTCTTCACTCTTTCATTGATAGGCACAGAGCAGATTCCACATCTTGGCTATTGTGAAGTGTGGCATGATGAACACGATCACCCTTCTTTTTTCTCTGCTATTAGACATTTGTGGCTGTGAGCCAAATTACAATCATGGCCACATGATGACATTTCTTTTAGCAATGGACCATACATGCAACAGTGATCCCATGAGATTATAAAGGAGCTGAAAAGTTCTATTAGTTAGTGGCATGACAACCCTCATCCTACGGTACAGTGCACCACATATTTGTGTTGACATGGGTAGGTAGAAGCACACCTACCTCATTCAACGTGGGTCTGTGCAGTAAATAATGCCTGATGAATGATAACATAGGATCATGTTACTGGTTTATTTATTTGCTGTCCTTTTAATTATTATGTTGGAGTGGACCTTATATAAAGGTCTTTTATAGAACAGTGTTTTATGTGACTGTAGCACAACCTCACGCATCCCATGCTTCTTGTGTCTCATTTGCATCAAGAGGCTACGTGAAGTGAGTTACCTGCAGTACCTAGGTTGCTTCAATAGATGATATGATGTTTGTTTGTTTGTTTTGGTGGTACCAGGGATCGAACTCAGGACCTTATGCTTGCCAGGCAAGCACTTACTCCACTGACCTTTCTCCCTGGCCCCAGATGATATGATGTTCATATAAAGATGAAATCAACTGATAGCCTGGCTAGCATAATTTATCCCTTGATGGTACCACAAAATTGGCAGCTTAAAACAACACACATCTTTATTACCTTCTAGTTTGCCCAGTCAAGAGTCCAGGCCTGGCTGATCTGCAAGGCACTTCTCTGCTAAAGGACTCATAAGACTGTTGTCTGTGTGCTGGCTGTGGCTATGGTTTCATGAGAGGCTCAGCATCTTCTTCTAAGCTTACTTGGTTGGTAGAATTCAGATCCTTGCAGCTCTAGAGCTCATGGTGACTTGTCTCTTTGAGTCTAGGAGAAGAATGTATTTCTCCAGGGCAGACAAAGCTGCCATTAAAACCCTCAACTGATCATACTAGACTCACCCAGGTTGATTTCTTTCTTGATTCACTCAAAGGCCTATTCACTGGGAACTGTAATTGTACCTGCATCCCCCCATTCATCTGTGCAAAACTGTAACATAATCACGCTGTGCTCTCTGTCACATTTGCGAGTTCCTCCCATGCTTAAGGGGAGAAGATGGTAAAGGGAATGTACAACTTGGTAGTAGCGGGGTGACACCTTCGAACTCTGGCTTCCATAACCGTGGTTTGACCTCAGTCTACAGCCAGGAGGGGAGTGGTTGTGTCTGAGGTAGGAGTCCAGTGCACAGTGCAGGGTAGCCAGCTTGAGTTTTAATCCTTTATGGTTCTTCGTTCTTAGGCATGGCGTGTGGGCAGCTGCTCTGTCCCAGGCAAGACACAGGATGGAGAGCAAAGGGACAGCTGACATAGTTTGGCTGGAAGACCTCCAGGTCCGCTATTGAACAGATCCCTCTTTCTACTGTCCTTTCACCACATACAAGGTCATTCCTCACTATCTTCATGGGTCTCCTTGTTTTCTTGTCTTGAGTGCTGGGTCCTGGTGCCACGTCCTCTCTGCTTTCTCCTTTTTCTTTTTTAGTATTTTTAAAATCACTTATTTATTTGTTTGTTTATTTATTTACTTAGTACAGGGTCTCATTACACAGCTCAGACTCTAATGATCCTCCTGTCTCAGCCTCCACAGCACTGGGATCACTGAGATTATAGGTGTGCACCACCAAAACCAGTTTGGGGCCTGGTTTGGTGTAGGGCCAGCATGCACGCAATACCAGGGATTGAATCCAGGTCCTTGCACTTGCAGGCAGTGTTCAGACTGCTGAGCTATCTCCCCAGCCCTCTCCTTTTTCTTTTAAATGTCTCTTTGCTCCATTTATTAAACATGTACTTAAGAATCTATATAAGTCTCTCCAGCAAGTGCCTGGTTATCTATGTAGGACACAGATCGGTTTGCAAACTCACATGAGTTCAATGGATCAGAAACAAGAGATAGTATAGGGGAGGGGTTGGTAAGCAAAAGCCTGGACAGCAGATGGCTCATCTGAATGGGATAGCTATGACTCCAGCTCTATGTCAATGCAGGCACATGGGAGAGAACACAGATGCTCATTGCCATGCTCTCCAGCTGCTCAAAGCAACTGGAAACCCAGGTTGCAGTGTTAAGTAACATTTATGACCACATTTTTTGGTTATAAAAATGTGAACAACCACAGAAGTTTTTGATATGCTATCAGCTAACTTGGTGGTGATATCTTCTGTTGTCTGAGCCTTACAGGGCAAGACTCTTTCAAAAGGAATATAAAATTACAAATATGAGGTTTAATGCAAGAGAGAATGTTTACAAAGGGTGAGAAGAAAATCCCCACTAAGGTAGCATGGAAGATTCAGTTCTTTAATGCTAAGATCTTCTAGTCAATGAAGCAAAAATAGGAGTAGGAGTATAGACATGCTTCCCAATTGCCTCCTGGCATCCTCTTTCTATAAGGAACTCCTTAAAACTCCCTAACTTTATGGTAAATCTCTCAGCAGCCAAGAAAACATGACAACATGCTTTTCCTGACTTCAGGATGGGTGAGGCTCCCAAAGCCCTCCCATGCAGTCACTGCTGTAAAATCTGTCTTCTGTTTCCAATAGGTTTCATCTAGACTCTAATAGGGAAGAAGCAATGTGTGCTACCAAGTGGATTATTTGAGGAATGCAGTCTCAGCTATCAATTTATTTCAATTCCAGAAATATTTATTAAGCACGCACTGTGTTCCAGTACTCTGGGGACATAAAGATGGGCAAGATATGGGCTAGACCTCTGGAGGGCAAGAATACAGTTGTGAGTCACGCATAGACTCACACCAAACCAGAAACCGGTTACACTGTACTAGTTGATGTAGTGAGATCTCTTAGGGAACCCCCGTCAGCCACACTACTCATATAATTTGCTATCTTTCATGAAAGTGAATAGAAAAGGACTTTTGCCTGATAAACAAATATTTACACTGAAACTAAGGGATGCCGCCCCACCCTCGGGGTGCGCTGAGGTGGCGATTGAGACTGGGAGTGGTGGCACACACCTGTAATACGAGCTTTTTGGGAGGCTGAGCACACAGGAGAATCACCAGGAGTCTGATCTACATACTGAGACCCTGTAGACCCTTACTAAAATAAAAAAAATAATAATAAAATAAACCAATGGAAAAGAAGAGGTGACTTTGGCTGATAGTCGCTGATGCAAACTCTTGTCTCCTTGTCTCACAGGAGCACTTTCTTCCTTACTTTCTCATTGCCATTCTCCACCCTAGCCCTGGCCCAAGAAATGGGAATACAGTTTGATAAATCGGATTTAAAGCTTTCTGTTGGACTATGTTCACTAGCAGGCAGAGGCACTAGATTGGAAGGCCGTGCTCTCGTGTGTCATCTCTTCTTTGCTCTTCTGTTTCCTTGTTGCTCATACTTTGAATGTGGAGGAGAATATAGGCCAGAAACCAACAGCCAGCACTCTGAGTGCCCTTGAATCAATCCCACCCATTGCTGTAGCTCCCTTCTCTTATTTTTAATCATTTATTTATTTATTTGATACAAAGTCTCACTATGCAGCTGGGATCCAGAGTGATCCCCCTGTCTCAGCCTCCCCAGTGCTGGGATTACAGGCCTGCACCACCACACCTTGTCTCAGTGGTGGCACAATGCTCCTAGGAGCAGGTCCAGCGCAGCATATGGTACCAGGGATCCAACCCCGGTTCCTGTGCTTACCTAAGCAGGCTCTTAGCTACCTCACTGGCCCTCGGTTACTCTTTAACCTGAAAAATTGTTTGACCAGTTTGTGGGTTACTGGGCCATAGGAATATATTTCCATGTATACCTGTAATCCACTCAGTGGTTTATCTTTTATTTTTATTTTGTTAATTTCCTGTTTGACTCATCTCATAAAAACTGCCCTTGACCTATTTTATTTAATCATTGAATATAAAGTATTGCTTCTTTGTCTGCCACCTCCCTTTTTCTCTGCAAGTAGGTGATAAACTTGAGGCTTACAGTGGCTACAATTTGATTTTTTTAATCTCCCAAGTCATCTTATATAGTGGTTTTCTGATATAGTAAAATGGAAAGAATTGAACATAAGGACTAAACAATGAAGATGACAGAAAGGAGAAGAGATAGGAAAAAAAGGAGAGAAATACATGCAAGCATATATACAGGATGGCTGAGATGATTGTACTCATAATTTCCATCATTTTTTGGAAACAGCAGTTAATGTTTAGAATTTTCACCTTGACTAACTGTCTGCTGATATCTGTGATCTGAGTGACTACATCAAGGACAGCAATGTGTAATACAAAAACCATGACTGAATACCTCTCACCTTGGTCTTCTAAATGCATATCATTTCTAATGTCTTATCAAATATTGTGCTCTTTAAAATAGGTTTTTAAAAACAAAAAACCTAAGATTTATTAAAATCAAGTATTAGTATTCAGTTACCTGTCCAATCTCATATAGCTGTTCATATAGCTTCTCATATATCTGTTCATAAAAGCAACAGATTTGATGGTAAGAATAGGTAACAGCAACTAATGTTAATTTGCTATTCTTGTTTTGAAAATGTGTAACATATCTATTGATGTATGTTTCTCTGTTCCTGCTATTTGTTTTTGTTTTTATTCTTTAAAATAAAATAAAAATTCTAAAAAATATATAGGGTTTTTCTGCAGCTGGTTGTATGGTATTGGGTACAGGGACTGTTGCTCGGATTCACTCCGTTCAACATCCTCTGTTTTCCTGAAATGATGAAATCACTTCTTTTTATTTTATTTTATTTTATTTTATTGAGAAACAAATATCAAAGAGACAGTTTCACAATTG
>NDGN011557790.1:11834-34073 GCA_002564285.1 Tympanoctomys barrerae | reverse complement strand
GGCAGATCACTAGAGTCCGATCTAGTAGTGAGACCCTGAACACCCTGTAGACTCTTCCCTAAAATACAATAAATCAATTAACAAATAAAAACTAAAAAAAATAAATAAATAAAACCACCCTCCCTTCCTGGGTGTTGCAGATGGCAAAAGCAGGAATCAAGGGAGAGCCATGGGTGTAGAAAGGAAACTGAGATTACTTATATATCTATCTGTATATGTTCATTTCCATGAATCACATTTCTACTGAAGTCTTAAGGCGTTGAGTAGATTGATTTTAAGCCAAAAGAAAATGCTCCTTCAAAGCTGTAAAGTTAAGGAGATGTTAGAAACCCCATTTCTGAAGGATCTGTTTATTTAGGGCATGCCAGATTTGGCCCAACCCTAAGGCAGAACCTTTTACCTTACGGGACCTTGTCTGTTAGGACAAGTCCTAATCAACTCTTGCAAGTGATCTTCTTGTTCTAAGAGTTTGGGGCTTCATGTATTTGGCTTTTTGAACAAACAGGATAGAAACAAGGGATTCTGTTGCCAAAGCACTATCAAGAAGAGAGCTTTGGCTTCCTTGACAGAACTGGTTGACTCATAGGTGGATTATTTGACCTTTAGTTGGCAAAGACATGCAAATTCAGGGCCTTATATACAAAATACCAGTACTTCAAAAACCTATATAAGACATTTTCTCCCATAACAGTTTTTTTAGTACCAAAATATTAAAATAGGCCTTGAAAATGAGGAAAACAGCTGTTATTGTTTAAAAGAAATAAACTACTTAAAATTTTTTCTGGAGAGAGGTCTGCATATTCCATAATAATTGTGTGTAGGTCCTATTTTGCTCCTAAATTAAATGCTGGTAATCAACTTCGAGTTTTTGGCTCATTATCTATTTCTAATCTCAGACATTTTGGGTTACTCAATAAAGCAGGTAACTGTATCAGTATAGGATGACTATGTTATTTTGAATGCAATATTTTGGATTATTTCAACCATTCAGGCTGATACATTCCATTCAGTATATATTATGATGAATTACTTCTTATGCATATCAATGCTTTTATGTACTCTGTAGAACATTTGTGCTCTAACAAATGCTCGTAATTATTTTTGTTAGAAAAAAAGAGCATAGAGTGGCAATCTGCTGTAACCCTAGCTTTGTGAATTCTGGATTAAACAAGAATGGTACAGATCTTTTTGTGTAAAGAATGCACCTAAATCTTTAACATGCTACATGTGTATATTTTGAATGTCACTTTCCTCTCCTCCCCCTTTTGAATAGAATATCTGTTATTACAAGACATGATACTTTTCCTATAAAAAGTTTGAAAGACACTGGTCTAAGAAGATAATGAGATGCCACTGGTTTAATCATAACTAGACTGATTTGGGGCTCTTTCTTGGTGGGAGCAACTGTTATCTCCCCTTTTCATAAGGCCTATGAGAGAACTATCCCTGTGTCTCAGATAGCTCTCTACAGTCTTTCAGAACCCCCCAAAATAATCCAGACAACTTGTGGAGGAACCTGCTATCCTCTGGTTTTAGGATGCAATCTTTTGGGACATTTTATCAGTGAATACACCTTTCCTGAAAAGGTCAGAAAATCTAATCTTAGAAAGTCTGTTAATTATCTAGTGCTGAATTATGCACTGCCCAAAACTTAGTGGGTTAGAAAGACAAATATAGATTATATCAGTTTGCATGATTTAGGAATTCACGCAGGGTTTATGAAGCCACAGTTAGGGGATAGGCAGAGACTGCAATAATCCGAAGGCGTGACTGAGGCTGGAGGGTGTTCTTCGTTAGGACTCGCCTGCATGTCTGCTGGCAGGCGCTCGTGCCAGGGCTTTGTAGCGCAGACGTCTCCCTAGGTTGCTTGGCTGTCTTCCCAACACAATAGCCAGCTTTGCCTGCTCCAGGTGATCAAGACAGTGAGTGCAGAAGAAGCCACAACACGTTGTAAGGACGTCCCTGAAGTTGCACATCACTGCTTTTTTTGTGTGTGTGTTTGTTAGGAGTGAGTCACTAAGTTCAATTTATTATATTCAAGGCAGAGAAAATAGGCTGTACTTGGTATACTAAAAAGACTCAAGTTGCATCCATCTGCTGGGGAATGACTCAAGTTCATCTTGCTTTATGAATATATATATATATATATATATATATATATATATATCCCTTTTCTTTATCCATTTATCTATTGATGGATAGCTATGCTGTTTCCAAGCTCTATTACAAATTGTGCTGATATAAACATGGGTATGCACGTATCCCTATGATATGAGAACACAATGTTAAATGAAATAAGTCAAACACAAATTTAACATTGCATGGTTTCTCTTACATGAGCAACTTAAAATACATACATGTATAAATAAAAAGGAAAATAGAAGACAGAGTGTTGGCTTGATAACTCAGCAGACTGAAGCACCTGCTTAGGCAGAGCGCAGAGGCCAGGGTTCAATCCTGGGGTGCACTGAGACAATGATTGAGACTGGATGTGGTGGCACGTGCCTGTAATCCCAGATATTGGGAGGCTGAACACAGGAGAATCACTATGAGTCTGATCTACACAGTGAGACCCTGTAGACCCTGTCCTAAATACAGAAAAAAAAATAGAAGATAAAAAATAGGAAGTAGGGAGAAGTTCAAACAATTTTCCCAAATTCTCTATTTTGTTGTTTCAAAAATATTTCTGTATCTGCTAATTTGTTTCATTTGTACTGCTAGCTTCTCTTAGTTCATTGAAAAGAAAGTTCTGTGCTAACGTTTCTTCGCTTCTTTTTTTCAAGTCATCATGGTGGGGTATTGGGAAAAGTTTTCAATTGGCAATAATCACACCTTGGATAAACCTCGTTGGCTACGGTACAGCCACTGTGCAAAGCTACCCATGTGCTTTGTTTTTGTAAGAAAGAGTCTTCTTGCCTATGGATTATACTTGGGATCGCATTTTCACTATTCTTTGAGCATTATAGCATATTAACTGTTGCTATTCTCTGATTATTTCACTATTAAATTTTATTTTGTTTTTTAAAGAATAGGACATTTAAATTTTAATTAGGATAAATAAAAATGGCACTTTCCCATTGTATTCCAGTTTTCTAAAATATATTTGGTTAGGTGATTTTCTTTTGTAAAGAGAAGAAATAAAAATAACATAAAAGATTTCAAAACAGGTTAGTAGGAGAGTTGCAATAATTAATACATCATGTATTGTCTTTGTAGTTTTCAGAGTAAAAGGTATAGACATGATATGTTGTTCAAACCATATTAGTACAAACCTCTCTTTTCAATGAACTAAGAAAAACTAGTGTAATTATCTTACTTATATTGTGTATAAATATATATTTTTTCTTTTTCTATTTCTTCCTTTCCACTTTCTCCCATCACAGTTTTTTTTTTTTCCTTTTAAACTGCTCCTTCTCAGTTCTCAATATCTATTGTACATTTTGGATCTTATATATTCATTTAGTTTCTTACACTAGTTAAACAAGGTGATGTGTACACATATGGGTCTGATTTACTTCACTTAGGACTATGGTCTCCAGTTGCATACATTTATCAATAAGTCTCCAGCTTATTGTTCTCTGTGGCAATATATCCATATATATATCCATATATATATATATCCATATATATATATATATATATATATATATATATCCTTTTAACCTTTTTATCCACACCTTGATTGATGGTCATTTGGGCTGTTTCCAAGTTATATCTCAGTACAAATTGTGCTGCTATAAACATGGTTGTATGTATATTGCTGTGGTTTGATGTTTTTAATTTTTCTGGGAAGATATCCAGAAGGGGAAGAGCTCGGTCAAATGGGACCCCTAATTCTAGTTTTTTTAAAGGAAACTTCACACTTATTTCCACAGTGTTGTGTCAGTCTGAACTCCCACCAACTGCAGGAAAGTATTTCTTTTCCTCCACAGCCCCTCCAGTATTTGTTAATTTCTTTTTTCCTTTTCCAGGGATTGAATTCAAGACTTTGTACTTGCCAGGAGAGCACTTATTTTACTGAACTATTTCTCTGGCCCCCATGGTTTATTTCTTAATAATAGCCATTCTTTTCTTTCTCAGGTGATATAGAACCTCAGTATTCTTTTAATTTGTATTCCTTAAATGGCCAATGATGTGGAACTTTTTTATTCCAGTACTGGGATCAAACTTGGGAGCTGTGTTTGCCCAGCAGGTGCTTATACCACTGAGCTATGTCCATAGCCCTAACATCTTTTCATATATTTATTTGCCATCTGTATCTTTTCATATGAGAATTGTGTATTCATCTCTTATGCTGATATTTGTATTGGGTCTTTGAATTTTGGGGACCTGAAAATTTCAATTCTTTATATGTTCTAGATATAAATCTTTTGTTGAGAGATAGGCTTAAGCACCTACCTGGCAAGTGCAAGATCCTGAGTTCAATCTCTGGTGCCAGAAAAAAAAAAAAAAGAAAGTGAGAGATATTTCTTTAAAGAGTTTCAGGATTAGTGACATTAATTCTTCTCTAAATTTCTTGTAGAATTCAGTAATGAAACTGTCAGGTCCTGGGCTGTTCTTTGTTAGTAAAGTTTTAATTACATTTTAATTTCATTGTCTGATATTGGGTTATTTATAATTTTTCTTTATAATTTTTATATCTTCTTGGTTTAGTTTTGGCAGTTCAGTTGTATCTATGAATCTGTCCGTTTCTTCATTTATTTTCTATTTTATTAGAATATATGTTCTCATTGTAGGTATTGGGTTCCTGGATTTCTGTGGGGTCTGTTGTGATTTCCCTTTTTTCATTCTTGAGTTTGTGTTTTTCTTTCTGCTTTTTGATGAGGTTGGCATGATTTGCTAATTTAATTTATTCTTTCAAAGAACCAACTTTTCTATTCATTGATTCTTTGTATTGTTTTCTTAGTCTCTATTGCATTAATTTCTGCTCTTTATGATTTCTTACTTCAGTTGAGCTTTTTAAAAATCTTTTTCTAGAAGTTTGAGTCTCAGCATTAGGCTGTTTATTTGAACTCATTGTGTTTTTCTGATTTGTGAGTTCATCACTATAGAGTTCCCTCTTAGGACTGCTTTCACTGTGTCTCAGAAGTTTTGATATGTTGTATTGGTATTATTTAATTGTATATCCTGTTGATTTCATCTTTAATTTCCTTTATGACCCATTGGTTGTTCAGAGAGGTATTGTTTAATTTCCATGTGTTTATGTAGCTTTTGTGGTTTTCTTCGTCATTGATTTACAGTTTTATTGCATTGTTGTCAGGTAGTATGCATGGGATAATTTGAGTTCATCTACATTTACTTAATATTTTGCCAGCTAATATATGGCCATATGGCCCATTTTGGAGAATTTCCCATGTGCAGCTAAGAAGAATGTGTATTCTGACGTTTGGGGGGTGAAACACTCTGTAGACATCTACCAAATCCATTTGTTCACAGGCATGGTTTAATTTTAATATTTTTTTCATTGATTTTTGGTCTGGTTGATGTATTTGTAAAAGCTCACTTAAAGCTCTACTTGATTTGAGGGTTTGCGTTGAGAAGTCTGCTGTGATTCCGAAGAGCTTTCTTTTATAGGTGATGTGTTCCTTTTTCTCTAGATGCATTTATTTTGTTCTTGTATTGAATTTCTGGAATGTTGGTTATTATAGGCCTTGGTGTAGATTTATTTTGGTCATGGCTAGTTGGAGTCCCATATGCTTTATTTATTTATATGTTAAATTCTTTACCTATGTTTGGGAAGTTTTTCTGCCACTATTTCTGTAAAAAGTTTTTAATGGTATTTGCTCTGTCTTCAGCTTTCTCACCAGTGCCAATCAACTTTATGTTCTTTTTACCTTTATCCTATCACTTTTGGATTTTTTTTTTTCATGATCTCTCATGATTTTTAAGATATCTTTCTTTTCCTGGTCACTACTTACATTGCTATTTTCTAGATCTGATATTCTATCCTCTCCTTCATACTGTGAATCTGCTGTGTATTCTTTCAATGGAGTTTCTGATCTCCTGCATTTCTGTTTGGATCCATTTCACTGATTCCCTTTCTTGTCTACGTTTGTCATTCGTGGTTGCCACCATTTTTCTGAGCTTCTTTGTTTATCTGTATCTGTTTTAATGTCTTTTACTTTGATAGTCATTTCTTTTTGAACCTTAGAGATTATTTTTTCTATGGCCTCTTCCATTTGTTTTTTCACTTCTGCTGCTATCATTCAGAGAGTTGCATTTGTTGGCTTCCAGTTTCCTCTGTCTCTTTGTGCTCTGGACTTGTCCTGGGTGTGTCGGGTATTTGGGATTGCATTTTTCTTGGCTTATCATTTTCTATTTTATTTTGTTTTCTGTGTTGATGTTGTAGATTTATGTTAGGTAGCATTATCACTGGTGTCATGGCTTTTTTAGGGGATGTCTGTCCCTCTAGATATCTTCTAGATATAGGTAGATCTTAGTCTGCATGTCTATCTGAAGATGCTATCTTCTCAATATAATGAGATTGAGGAATTTGACTTAAGGTCCATTCCTTTGGTACTGAACTATGGTGATGGTTATGACCCCTAACAATCACAGTGTTGTCATAGAAAGATATCACATATGTTATCCTGGTTAAAGTAGTTTAACTGGAAATTACAATAGACTCAAGTACAGCCTGGCTACTGACAAACTGGTAAAAATTAGCATGATAGCTATAACTGCAGGAGAAATTCTACAGAAATATAATATAATTCAACTTATACCAGGAACTTGTATGCAAGGATTTTCTACTTTTCCACTAGTAGAGTGATTTTACCCTGTTGTGTGTGGGGGTATGCATCAAGAGGATAGAGGATAAGATAGAGAGATGAATGGGGTTAAATACAGTAGGAAAAAGGTTTGAGGGTACAGATTTGGGGCAAGTATAGAACACAAAAAGAAAGGATTGGAAGAGAAAGCCTAGGAGTTTTGAAGTGAACCAGAAAGAGATAATGTTTACTCACATGGAAGTATCCTAATGTTGAATGAGGTAGCTGAAGAAAGAAAGGAAGAGGATCAGTGGAATAAAATGAAATGAGATGCTAGAGATCACCTGTTGGCTTGCATTGCTAATGTTACGTGAGATATTTCCATATCTCTAGTTCCACCTGTCCATGATGTGCACCTTAGCAGGATCCTACTGTGTTGCTCATGTTCTTTCAGTTCTCTGTGCCCTGAGTTCCACAAATGAAGGGAGAAAGGGGCAGATTTCAGACTTCAGCTGTGTGGTATAGGGCCAGTGGAAGAAGAATGGAGCCAAACTCATACTCCTCTCACGAGCAGCACAGTCCAGAGGCAGGAGAGAAAGGGAATGCATATGTTTGTCAATTAATAGGCTTTTAAAAATTTCACTTGTTCATTAACTTACTTACTTAGTTTTCAGTGTATCTATGGGTTTCAGTTTCCCATCATTCATGGAGTAACTGAAGTATTGGGAGTGAAAAACATGCCTTGCCACAGAAGAATTACCTTGACAAATTGAGTGGCACAGGCATTTCAGTTCACAGAATTAATTCTGTAAGGATTTTGCCTTTCTACCCAAAATGTGTAAAGATTGGTTTCTGGATTTCTCTTTTCTTCGTGGATGTTGTATCTGTCTGCACATTTTAGAGGAAGGTTTTTATTTGATTTCAATTTGGCAATAATCAGAGAACCTAGCGTCCTAGCTTAAAAGTTTCTAACTATTTGTGGCTAGCACAAGCTCCACAGAGAAAAAAGGAAGAAAGGCCTTTGTCCTGAGCCAGAGCTCTGCTGTGGCGGTTTGCTGGGACTGGCTCCCAGGCACTGAGGATAACCACGGAGCAGCGGGAGCTGGGGGCTTAGTATCTCTCTAGCCCGCTGGCTCTGTGTAAAATGCCTCAGCGAAGTTCCTTAGTGTCTTAAAGTCTGCTTTTTCTTGGATTGTATTTTTGCTCCATGTAGCATAGCACTTTATGAAATATTAATTTATCAAATTAAATGCGAATTTTGACAGGATTCATTTTGAACTGAAGGGATTTTAGGGCCCCTTAGAATTTACACTCCTAGCAAAAATCCAGTAGAATTAAAGGTGTAATCCAGAATCTTTGTCATCAAAAAAAATAATAATCTTTGTGCTCTTTGCCAAATGATCATTTTCCTCTTGTTGTACAGGGAGAAGGAAATTGTTGCCCACACCACCATTTTTGTACAAAAGGACTCAAACATTAGGTACAAAACATGCATATGGGTTATGATATGGGAATATGTTTTCTTGTGATAGGAGAATGAGAATATTATGATTGAAAGAGTACCAAGTTAGATATTTAGAAAATGTTTATTTGAAAATGAAAAACATGCTGGGGGAGCATGGAGACTTTCCAGTGAGTGCATAAACAGGTTCTTTCTAAGAATAAACTTCTACTCTACTTCCTAAATGTATTTTTTCCAAATGTGGTCAATTGGGAATATGCCTGTGGTCTAGAGGTTCTCTCTTTCTACCACCCCTTTTATAGCTGCCTTTCTTCTGCCCTACCAACGCTAAATTTGACAATGGTACATTGCTCAAAAGTTACCCATTCAGGTGCCCAAGGGACAACTTTATAACTTGTGACAAAGCATCATATAAAGGACAAAAAGAGCTTACAGAACAAAACTATTAAATGGGGCCACACATTAATTCATCAGGCCTCAAACTCATGACAAGGCTTCATATCATTTCTCTTTTAAAACTTGACTCCAGGGCTGGGGAGATAGCTCGGAGGCCTAAGCGCCTGCCTGATAAACGCAAGGCCTCTGATAAGCGCAAGGCCCCTGGCATGCTATGCCAGCCCCAGAACCCTGTGTGCGCCGTGCTGGCCACCGAAACCTGGCATGGTAGTGATCATCAGTGATCCCAGGACTGGGGAGGCTGAGGCAGGAGGATCAATATGAGTTCAGGCTGCGTAGCGAGACCCTGTACCAAATAAATAAATACATAAATAATTTTAAAAATTAAAGTTGGAATCCAGAAAACAGATAGTTAACACAGAAAATAGACTAACATATATAATCTCTTCAATTCAAATATAGTTACACATTTTTTCCTCCCTTGCAAAAATCAATCTGCTCACAGCACCTGCTTTGCCCAATTTCAAACCAGGAACTTTGTTGGGCATTTTCCTTATAAAAATTTTCTAAAAACTAAAAAATAAGAAGCTTCAAGATTTTGAAGAAAATATATTTAAAGAATATATATCATCTGGCAGAATTCACCATCCTTGCAGCTATTTAAATTGATGATAAAATTCTGAATATTAACTTAAAATCCTGAGAGATGAAAGTAGTTGCTAAATCCTCCTAGGGCACACTGGAGAGAATATATTTGAAGACCATACACTTGGATGCCAACTTATCTCAGGAGGGAGGTGCAGAAGTTGTCCACGCATGCTTGTCAAGTGGGGAGCACACTGGCACCAGCTGTCTCCTCCTCTACCCTGTCTTCCTCCTGGTGTTTCTTGTATGGAGTTCTGGCTGCTGCCTCTTCCAGTGTGGTGATCACAGAGCTGCAGGCCTGCTCACAGCCCTGTTCTCTATCATTACTGCATCTTATTCCCTCAGAGCCTGAACACAAATCTCATCATTCAACTCATCTTTTGGACAAGTGAGGTAGCTTATTGAATGGATACTGGTCAATCTCTATTTGATTGTCCATCAGGTGATTTAGAAATTTCTCTGTATTTTTAGTTTTAATTGATTGCTGAACCTACCTCCCATGACAAATTCTATATATTCAAGAGAATTCCTTTTCAGTTCCTTACAGTAATACCCATTATGTTTAAGTACTTGACTTTTATCCTTAATAATCCACTGAGGTTGGTGTTGCTGTTATCAGTTTGGTACAGTTGAGGGAGTTTAAGGGTAAGCAACTTGGTCATAGATTATTTCTGTCTTTGTCTCTGTTTCTATCTCTGTCTCTGTCTCTGTCTCTATGTATCAAGTAATTGGAATGGCCAAGATGTTAACTCAGAGAATCTGACTCCGGGGTTTAAGATTTTAGTCGCCATGCAAAGGCAATGTCTCAAGTTCAAACAGTCACATTTATAGTCAGGAACTGGCACTTCAGAGAAGTGATGTTAGGTGACTCTATCTAGGATTGAGGAAGGCAGCTATGGCCATCACAGAGACCTCCCCAAGCCACCAGTAGCAGGAATGTCAGTGAGAGCAGGTGGAGTCCAGGGCTGGCTGGGGGTGTCCGCCATACATACCAGAGTTTTCAGGACTCAGCTAGGGCAGGAGAGACCACCTCTAGGAATGACTGTGATTGTGGCTCTGGCTGTTCTGGTTCTCACCCTCTCATCTTCTGTAACTCTGAGGAAACTCTATCTCCATCTCTGTCTCTGTCTATCTGTGTGTCTCTGTCTGTCTGTCTGTCTATGTATCTATGTATCTAATCATTATCTACTATATTATTTAAGTAAAATATATATGTGCATATAGTTACATTTACCACTGTATAGCACACATCATAAGCAGCTCTTATATAAGTCAGAAAGGGGTCTTATAGTTTACAGCTAAGGGCCTTGAGAGTGAGCTTTGAAGATGGGTTGGAGCATCCTTATGTTTATATCCTCTTGGCTCTGAGAAAAAATGTCCTGCATGGAGCAGGTGCTCAAAACACACTTTTTCATGAATAATGAATGAGCTGCTGCTGTACAACAATGTGTTAGTAGATGATAATGACTTATAGGGTCAACAATCTGGCACTATTAGCATTTAGAAGCAAAGCTCCTTAATGATTTAAAGCAGTGGTTAGAACCCACTAATGGGCCCAAGATCAATTTAGTTGGTTGAGATAACATTAAAATATGACATATATCAATTATAATAGAAAACAATGGAATTTATTACAAATAGGAAGAACAAATATTATTTCATATTTTCTTTTTGTTTCCTCCCCTTCCTCTTCCTCTCCCTATATTCCTCTTTTTTGTGTGATACTGAAGGACTGAAGAGCTCTTAAAGTGTGGCATTACATCCATATCCCTTTTTAATTTTTAAATTTTGAGATAGCATCTCACTAAATTGTCTTTAATGGCCTCAAACTTGTCATCCTCCTATTTCAGCCTTTTAGGTAGGTAGGATTACAGGTATGTGCCACCATGCAAGCCTGAAATATTTGTTTTGACTGTGATGTGTGTGTGTGTGTGTGTGTGTGTGTGTACTACACCCCAAGAATGTTTGAAAACCATGACAAAAGAGTAGATGCAACCATTGTTCAGTGTGTCCCATCTTCTGGTGGAAGAAGAAGGAAGTGTTGGAAAGCAGTGTTATGACTCATCTCCATAACTGCCTGCAGCACAAAGCTAAGGAAAATCAAGAGCACGAGAATATTCATTCACACTCTGGTAAGGGGGAATGAGAAGGCTGCAGTTCAGCACCCCACATTCTCTCCTCACACATTCCTCTTTTAGGCAAGAGGGATTGTTTCTCAACCATCCATTATAGGGTGTAAAGTAGTTACTCTTATATGAAAGACCAAAAATATTTGTGAATTGGTGTGCCTCAATAGGTGTATTCTCAGGCAAATTTTCAAAACCATATACTTACTAGTGTATTTTTAAAATTGAGATCGTCTCTTTAACAGATGGTACTGGAAAAACTGGCTATCTACACACAAAAAGTTGAATCCTAACCCATATCTCTCATCATATACTAAATTAAAAACAAAGTGGATCAAAGTTTCAATAAAAGACAAACTTAATCTGCTAGAAGATTAAGTAGTCTAAAATCTTGAAGCTATAGATATAGGCAAGGACTTTCTGAGTAAAATCCATATTGCACAAGAAATAACACCAAGAATCAACACATAGGATCACATCAAATGAAAAAGTTTGGGAAGCCAGGGAGATGGCTCAGTAGGATAAGCACTTCTCTGGCAAATGCAAGGGTCTGAGTTCAATCCCTGGTCCTGCAAAAAAAAAAAAAAAAAAAAAGGAAAAAAATTTTAAAAACTTAGGCAAAGGAAACAGAGTGAAGAGACAATCTACAGAACGAGGAAAAAAGTCACCATTTACTTCTCAGACATAGGTTTAACATCTGGAATTTAAAAAGAACTAGAAATAATTAGAACCCTACCAATAAAATACTCCATCAAAAATGGGCAACTGGAATGAATAGATTCTTCTCAGAAGAAGTTCCAATGACCAAATATAGAGAGTAATGTTCCACATTTCCAGTTGTAAGTGCAAATTAGAACAACATCGAAATGTTATTGTTTGATTTTTGATGATAGAGTAGATATCATTGAATAATAACAAATGCTGTAACATCTATGGGGAAATATGAACCTTTACATTGTTGGTAGAGTACAATCTCGTACAACCAGTGTGGAAGTCAGTATGGGGATTGCTCAAGAAACTAAAACTAAACATTCAATTTGACCCAGCTATTCCCGTTCTTGGTATCTTCCCAAAAGATGAAGACATCATCTTATTGTGATGCATGCACACCCATATTTATCGCAACACAAGTTATAATGGCTTTCTATGTTAACAGATGCATGGATAAAGAAGATGTATTTATACATAATAGAGTACTACTTTGGGGTAAATAATGATAAACTTTAATCATTTGTAGGAAAATGAATTCATCTTGAGAATACAGTGTTAAGTAAAATAAATCAGACACATATGCTTAAAGAGTACATGGTTTCTTGTATATGAGAAACCCAAAGTATAAACAAAGAGTAAAATAAAAGATAGATAACAAGAAATAGGGAGGCAGATCTTTTGCAAAGGGGAAGAGGACCAAGAGATGGAGGAAAGAGAAGCAGGTAGGGAGAGAAAGAGGATTGAAAAGGCATTAAAGTGTATTATGCACAGGTACTGGTGCCACATGATGAATGTAATCCTAATCTTTGGCAAACTTGCAGTAATAAAAACATAAAAGTTGAAAAAATTAGAATATTCATATTACCCAATACTATAGCAATACCCATACTATAACAACTCATTCTATGCCATATCTACCAATTGTGAACAGCAAAATACAGAATATTTATGATATTAATAATAGATCACTGCATCTCATAAATTTACTATCTTTGTTCTACTCTCTCACAGTTTCATTCATTCATTCACTTCAGAATTTAACCAGGCTTTATGCACATATGCATGACCTGCTCATAGCTTTGTAGAAACTACTGTTTTAACTCATTTGTCACTTATTGAAATGAGCACGAAGTCTTGCTGGCATTGTGAAAGAGATTTTAAGGTATTGGGTTAATAACTATCTGTGCCTGTGAATGACTTTTAAGAGACTAATTTTGAAATTGAAGAGCAAGATTTTTACAAATATGGAAAAGTTGCTTCTGGAAAGCAACACTGGGGCACATACCTAAGTTAGTATTGAGGACACTTGTATGCTTAAGGGTTTCAAGCACCTCTAATTGCCTATCGTGGAAACATTTAATCTTAAAACATATTTTGTAAGCAGGCGGAGAGAGGCCAAATCCCTTTCAGAGTTATTGCACTAACGACCCACCAGTTACGCCTAGACAGTTATGATGGCTCCCACCCCATGAATCTAGAGTGAGAATATATCCCCTCACCTTGTGAAAACGTCTGCATCTGACTGCCGTTTGTGTTGCAAATCTTTGTCAAGTGGAATTCTGAAAGATCTAAATACCAATAAATAATTTTACTTTTGGATGCTTAAAGATAATTCTGTTTATTGCATAATTCAAGATTGGAATGTATTTTAGTTTTTGAAAGTGTATCCATGTTTTGATTTGAATTTGAGATGCCCTCATCTTTTAAAGTTGGGCAACATTTAGAGCTGACGTTACATTAGGGTGGATTTCTTCTAGTCCTCTTTTACTCTTTTACCCTGCCAGTTATTCGGAGTAACAGTCTTGCCTTCTATAAACAGAGTCAGAGACAGGGAAAAACTTGAAATGAGTTACCTCTTCTCCCTGAAAATTTGAATTGTCCCCCAGCAGATTTGTGAAGTAGCAAGTTCTGTTTTAGGCACTCATCATTCTCCCTAACCTACTTGTCCCATTAGCTCCTCCTTTCATCTCTAGTACAAAGTCCTATCTGTGCACTGAGCCCTCCCTTCTTATTGTTTGCTGACATAGAAGCTTGAGCTATGACTTCTCTTGCCTGTTGATTTAGAAAAAGGCTATGATTTGAATCTTTTTCCCTTTCTTTTATTGTGTCAAAATGAACCTCCCTGTATTCTATCTACCCAGTCATTTCTTATGCTAAGAAATAGCTCAATGGTATCATATCTACTTTCTGTAATGGATTAAAGCCACAAGGCAAGTCTCCATGTTACACCTACAAATTTTCAGACATGCCATTTAATCTTAACTGTCAGTTCGAATAGTGTAAGAGATTTCTGGAGAGACGATGGATCATAGAGCAATATATTGAGCAATGTACTAATCCACTGATGTTCACAGGTGAAGGTGCTATCAGCAGGTGGTGCCTTTGAAAGAGACACTTCTCACCAACGCCCTTTCGTGGCCTCTGCCCTCGACTGCCGTGAGGTGTGTAGCCTGTGTCAGGTCTTTCAACCATGAATTGAAACCATGAGCCAAGTAAGCTCTTTGAAGTTGTGGATGTCAGGCATTTTGTCCTAGAGATGGAGCAACTGACTAATAAAAAGATACATTTACCGGAGATTGTCTTAAAAATGAAGTAGTATGATACAGGAAGAGTGGAAATGTGCTCATGTTTCTTCCTCATTTCCTAAGAGATTATTGAGGAATTACTTAACCTGCCTGATCTGCTTTTACAGTAGAAGGAAAAGATTGATATTTCTTTTGTGCTATTTAATTAAAAAGTATATAAGTGCTCAGGCTACTGGCTGATATACAGAAAATACCATATATTATAGCTAATATGTTAATGCTGTTAAACCAAATAAATGACTCAAAGTCAGCAATGTCAGTGATGATAATCTTAATAAACAAATATTTCTTAGACATTGTACAGAAAGAACAATTGAGATTTTAAAAGTCAGATCCTGTTTCGTCTGGGTAGCATACCATCTCTTCTTTAGCTATTCATTCACTGGCCAAATATCATTTATTTACTGATTAAATTATTTATGTACCCATTAAGTACAAAAGCCTGGGTTATGTACTATTAGGAATATCAAGATAAATGGTATGTAATCAAATGTTGTATTACTATTAAATGTAACAAATAAAATCTATATGCAAATTGGATCTAAAGAAAAACAGAAATATCTTGATTTTATTTTTAAATATTGTCTTGAAGAATGAAAACTGCTTACAGAAAAAAGACAGAGGAAGGGTAGAAGCAGGCTGGCCTGGGAGGGTTATTAGGCTGATAATAACCTTTGTTCAAAAAGGTTCAGAGCCAAAAAAAAAAGGAAAATCTATACCCTTCAGTTCAGTTGAATGAAACATAGTTGTTCAGAAGTAGAGAGCAGTAGATAGTAAATCATACTTCAATGGCAAGGTCAGTGTGTGGGCGCAAAGGATAGGCAACAAGCTCACACCCAAGGATGGGAAGGAGTGAGAAGCTGGGTGCGTGGAGTGAGGCAGGCAAAGATGCAATCTGAGTGTATTCTAAATGTGACAGGGGAGACCCTAGCCTATCCTTTCAGTGTAGATTTGGGCAATTACAGGAGCCACACCAGACTGGATGAGGGAATTGGAGGAAAGAACATGATAAGTAGAGAGTTCAAGGACAATTCTGGAAAGGGTAGCCATAGCAGGATCTATGAATTCATAGTTTAGACAGAAAATTTAAAATGGTCAAAAAGTGTAAATAGTGCTCTTGTTCAGATGTTGGATATTCTAGCATAAAATTTATAATCCAAGGTGGCCTGACTATACTAGATTTATATCTTTATGAGGTAGATAGTACAGAGCTTACAACCTGAGCTCTGGAAGCAGACAGACAAGAATTTACATTTTAGTTTTTAAAAGTTAAACAAAGTATTTGCTTTCCTCAAAACATAATTGTATCATCTGCAAAATGGAGCAGGAGGTGAGTTTTTGCTCATGGGGAAGTTCTGGGAACTACCTGAGATGCTCTAGGTCAGCACAGTGCTTGGCACAGATAATAGATAGACAGTGAGTATAAGCTATTTTGGGCTTGACTTCTATGTCTGTCTAGAGGTCTCCTCAAGGTTATTCAACTTGTCATATGATTGTGTCTATTTTTGTGTGTTCAACTGGTCATAAAAATAACTTTAAGATTCTACAACCAAAGCCAAGAATAAGTCAGTCTGAATCTGAAGAATAGTGGCTACTTACTGGTCCCTTAATCTTCTTGGCATTTCTCTTTTAGTTGTGAATCACTGATGAGGTCTGTGCTCTTGGGAAGAAGGCCTAACACATCTCCACCTCACTAAGGGTCCTCAGAAGTCTTCCAGGGTCCAGAATGGTTTCTGCTACTGAGCAGATGCTCAGTCAGCATTTGTCTCGATGAGTGACATTAGCAATATGAACAATACAAGTGTAGAATTAATAGGCCAGAGAACATTTTGTTATTGAACACACCTTTGTAGGGTTGAACTAGCAAATGGGTAAGTCTTTAGCAAAATGTATAAGATATATGAAATAGATGAGGTACACAGGTTTCATAGTCATTAATTTATTCAGAAAAACTTACTAAACAGCTCCTATGTGGCAGACACAGATTAGGGCAATGGTAATACCCAGCACACCGGGTACAGGATTGATATCTATAATATTGCGTGCAGGATGATCTCCTGGACTCTGGATGCAGGTTAATATCCAGAGCACTGTGTCTTGGGTGCTGTAGGACAGTGGGGTGGGTGCTGGGTTGATTCCACAACTCTTGGGGGAAGTGATGAGACTCAGAACCATGAGCTCAGTGCTATTGCCTAGTATCTTGGCCATTAGTGTCCCTAGAGCGCTAGTCAGAACTGACATTGGTGGTGATAGTAGCGTTCCAAAGGTGGTGTTTTCTGTCTAATAGGACTCACAGTATATATTGACTGGTTAGAAATAAATTACTATTTTTAAGCCTATGTCTTAATGAGCTAGGCAAACTGCTACATTCTGGCAGTGAAAGGGTAGGCAAGTCCCTTCTTTCACAGGACTTTCTTGTTTGGAGTTACTCCAGTGGCATCAGAGGCCTTATCTCCTGGGAGAGTTTTAAGTCTGTTCTGGTTACAGAAGCCAAAATTCCTCAGCTCCACAGCGTGGTGCCTTGATGGTGCCAAGCAACTTCATGCCTAACGCGTACTCAGCAAGTGTTTTTAATCTTAATATTTTTCATGTTTTTGAATCTTATTTTTAATTCCAAGTTTTAATACTCCAAAGGTTTATTTTCACAAAGAAAACTGATTTTGAGTGTGAATTATTTAGCTCTGAGGGTTTTTTGTTGCAAGAACAATCTGCCAACAGTTACTCTAATAAACATTAACAAGCAAGTAATCCACACACATTGACTCTTTGTGATGTTCCCTGTGAGAATTCCTATTACAGGAAAAAAGGATGATTTTTAACTTGTTCTTACAGAGAGGTAAGTGGCAGACTATTTAATCTGTATTTCTAAAAATTTAAAATGCTTCTAGGTCAGGGTCTTATAGTTCAGTGGCATAAGCGCTTACCTAGCAAGTTAATGTCCTGAGTTCAATCTCTGGTACCACAAAATCAATGAATAAAAAAATGAATAAAATGCTTCTAGATAAAATAATAAAATGAATGTTATTGTTCTCAGGTAAGAAGAATGAAAATCCAGGGAGGTATATGGGGACCCAGAAGTGCAAATGTTTTAACCAGTATAATCAAGATAAATTTGTCTTGCTGAAGATAATTGCATTTAAGGAAATTGAAAATACAACATGGTTCTAGTCAAAATATTTAATAATTTATATTTTTTTATCATTGTGCATTATATGGTAATAAAAAGTTTATTTCACCCCTTGGAGCTAACTAATCAACTTACTCTTTTTTTTTTTTTTTTTTGGAGGAACCGGGGATTGAACTCAGACCCTTACGCTTGCCAGGGAAGTGCTTGCTCCACTGGGCCATCTGCTGGACCCCTAAACTTACTCTTCACATGAAAAAAAGAAATGGAACAGTGGCCTAGACAATTGGTCAGAGCTACCTACTTAATGTGCAAAAGGAGGATTTTATGATTAAAATCACAGGAATGATAATGTAGTGATGGTAGAGCAATCTGGGTCCAACATGTTCACCACAAAATTGGCAGATGAATTGTTCCTGCTAGATCTATTATCTGGCATTGACAGGAAAGGCTGAGAGAACACAGCTTGGTGTTGAGGCTTTGAAAGCTTTGACATGTAGGTGGGGCACGCTGGATGTGCTCGCCATTACAAATGGTAAATGGGGACGCACACAGAAGCGCTCCACTGCTCTAGCCTCACTTCAAGTGTCTCTGTTCTCTTTTTGGTGGTTTTAGATTACAAAGGCTTAGGAGTCACCAGGGACTGCTTCATGTGGGTAAAGTAAATTTATCACTCCATTTCTCAAAGGTATCTTGAATTGCTAAATATATTGATAGAGAACCCATTTTGTGTTATGTTCTAAATGCATAACATAAATTCTTTTTTAAATTTTTACTGAAACCTTTAATTAATCATCTGTATAAAAATAGATTTTGTTTAAAATATTTATAAGTAAACCACTCCAGATGTACAGATTAGCACTTTCTTTTTGTGCTGTATATCTTTGCCTGTTGGTTAAGGGAACATAGAGAGCTCTGTTAATCTTCTTGTGCTATTTTAGACTTTTTAATACTTTTTAGTGTAGCATTATTCACACTGCTAAATTTGAACTTATCACTTTTGAATTTAATTATTTATTATGTGCTTAGGACTAATATTTTACTAAATCTTGTTTGTTTTGTTGACATTTAACATAGAAACCAGCATTGTTTAAAAAAAGTGTTTTCATTTCTAAAATGTTTATTTATTTGATACAAGATCTTGCTATGCAGCTCAGACTCATATTGATCTTCCTGTCTCAGCATCCCCAGTTCTGGGATTAAAAGCACGTACCACCACACCCAGTGTCCATGGCTGGCACCACATGCCTGGGGTTCTGGGGTCAGCATGGCATGTGGCATCAGCGATCACGTAAGTGTCCTTGCCCTTCCCAGGTAGGTACTTAGATCACTGAGCTATCTCCTCAGCTCAAAAACAGTATTTAAAAAAATTAGTTTTTTTCTTTTGTTGGTACACTTGATTGTACATAATGATCATATCCTTTGTAGGGAATTTGTACCTGTACATAATATATCTTAATACTTCTTTTTTTCCCTAACCCACTCCCCTCTCTTTTCTTCCTTATTTATAAAAACATTGTTTTCATTTTTTTGTTTCCTTCCTTCTTCCTTTCTCCTTTCCATTGGAACATTTTTTCTTATTTCCCAATATCTATTATACATTTTGGTCCTTATATACACTTGGTTTCTCACACCAGTGAAACGATGTAATATTTAAACATATGTGTCACATTTATTTCACTTAAGAGTATGGCCTCAATGTTCATCCATTTATCTCGTAATGCCCACGTTTATCTTTCTTTATAGCAGAGTAGTCATCTCTTGATAGGCATTTGGGCTAATTCCAAGATTTGAGCTATTACAAATTGTGCTGCTATAAATGTGTGTGTGTGTGTGTGTGTGTGTGTCTGTGGTGTGATGATTTTAATTCTTTTAGGTTCCCACTCTTTCTAAAAAGAGTAATAGCTGGGTCAAATGGAAACTCTAATTTGGGTTTTTGAGGAATCTCCACACTAATTCCCATAGTGGTTACACAAGTCTGTACTCCCAGCAACAATGGAGAAGAGTTCTTTTGTCCACAGCCTCTCAGCATTTGTTATTGGTTGAAGTCTTCACTTGATCTTAGCCAAAAGGCCAAGAAGCGATTTTTACTGGTTGGTTTCTTGATGCTAGCCATTTTACCTGGAGTGAGATGAAATCTCAGTGTTTTTTAAATTTGCATCTTTCCAATGACCAGTGGTATTGAACATATTTTTTATATATTTATTTGCTATTTGTACTTCTTTGTCTGGGAAGTATCTATTCATTTTAGATGCCCATTTCTGGATGAAGTCTTTAAATTTTGGAGGTCTGATATTTTTTAGTTCTTTATATATTCTGGATGGTAGTCCTTGTCTGAGGAACAGCTAGTAAAACTTTATTCCCACTCTTTAGGTTGTCTCTTAACTCTGTTGTTAGTTTATTTTGCTGAGAAAAAGCTCTTTAATAAGATGGTATCCCAGTTGTTGACTTTTCATAATATTTCCCATAAAATAGGGTGTTTACATAAAGTCTTGCCTACCCTTATGTTTTTAAGAGTTCTACCTATTGTATTTTCCAGTAGGTTTAGGGTTTATGTTTCAATATTTAGGTCTTTGATCTATTTCAATTTTAATTTACTCCATTTTGAGAGATATGTATACAGGTTTAATCTTTGGCCCACGGCGAGCCAGTTTTTTTCAGCACCACTTAAGGTGTTTGGTCCCTCAAATAAAAACAAAGTGGCTCAGTGTGCCTGTGTTCCATTGGTCCTGAGGTCTTTTTCCCCCAGAACTCTACTTTCTCTGTCATGGTAGCTTTGTAGTATAGTTTCAAGTCAGGGATTGTCAAGGCCCTATGCCTTGTGTTCATTTCCCAGAACTGATTTTACCATTCTGGGTCTCTTAGGCTTCCAAATGAATTTTAGGATTGTTTTCTGTAATTCTACGAGGAATGCTAATGGTGTTTTGATTAGGACTGAATTAAATCTGTATAACAATTTTCAAAGTATGGCCATTTTCATTATATTGCTTTTTCCTACTCAAGAACAAGGGGTATCTTTGCATTTTCTGATATCCTCTTAAATCTTTTTTTTTCAGAATATTAGTTTTCATTGTAAATGCTTTTTATCTCTTTTTCTAGATTGATTGCTAGATATTTCATCTCAGTGCTATTGTGAAAGTTATGGTCTCCTCAATTTATCTATTAGTAAGTTTGTTCTTTGTGTATAAGAATGCCATTGATTTTTGAATGTTGACTTTGTATCCGGCTGTATGAATGAATTTGGTTATTAAACCTAGAAGTCCTTTGGTGGGGTTTTGGAGGTCTTCTACATAGACTATCATGTCATCTGAAAATAATGATAATTTAACTTCTTTCCTTCGTATCCTTATTCCTTTGTCTTTCTTTTGTCTAATTGCTCTAGCTAATGTTTCGGGAACTATATGGAATAGTAATGGTGATTGTGGATCCTTATTCATAGTCCCCAACAGTGGACATCCTAATTTTAGAGTGGATGTTTTCAACTTAGTATGATGTTGGCTATTATTCTGTCATAGATGGCTCTTATCAGATTGAAATAAAGACTGTGTATTCCAATTTTCTGTAGTATTTATTGAGAATGAGTATCAATTTTTTCTATGTATATTGAGATGATTATATGGATTTTGCACTTGGTTCTGTTGATGTAATTTATTATATTTATTGATCTTTATATATGGAACCTCCCTGCATCCTGGGGTTAATTCTACTTGATCATGATGTATAATCCTGATGATTTGTTGCATTCTATTTTCCAGTATCTTTTTGAGGATTTTTGCATTTATGCTTTTTTAGGTAGATTGACCTGTAGATCTCCTTTTTGGTTGGATCCTTATCTGGTTTTGGTACCAGGTTATTGCTTACTTCCAGGAATGAGATTAGGAATATTGCTTCCCTTTCAATTTCATTAATGACTTTTGAGGAGTAGTAGTATCAGCTCTTCTCTAAATTTGTTTTTTTCTTTATGCTTTTTAATATTTTAAAAAATATTTATTTATTTATTTATTTGGTATACAGTCTCAGTATGCAGCTGGGAATCATAGTAATCCTCCCCTTTCAGTCTCTCCAGTGTTGGGATTACAGATATGCACCACCACACCCAGTTTTGGTGGCTTGGTATATGCACTAAAAGCAGGAAGGATTGAACACGGTCCTTCCGCTTGCCAGGCAGGAACTTAGACCACTGAGTTATCTCCTCAGCCCCTCTAAATTTCTTACATAGTTCAGCAGTGGATGTTTCAGGATCTGGGCTTTGTTGATAAGTTTTTAATTCTTCTTTAATTTCATTGATACGGGGTTATTTAGAAAATTTATATTTGTTTGATTCAACTTTGATAATTCATATGCATCCAGGAATCTGTCTATTTCTTCTATATTTTCCATCTTAATTGAATATAGGTTCTTAAAGAAGATATTGGTATCTTACCTTTTCTTCTTCTTCTTCTTCTTCTTCTTCTTCTTCTTCTTCTTCTTCTTCTTCTTC
>NDGN011557790.1:0-11784 GCA_002564285.1 Tympanoctomys barrerae | reverse complement strand
CTCTTCCTCTTCCTCTTCCTCTTCCTCTTCCTCTTCTTCTTCTTCTTCTTCTTCTTTCTTCTTTCTTCTTCTTCTTTTTTGATACAATCTCCCTACACAGTTCAGGCTTGTAATGATCCTCCTGTCTCAGCCTCCTCAGCACTGGGATTACAGGCATGTGCCACCACACCCATTATAAGGCCCATCCAGCATGCCTGGGGTTTTAGGAGCAGTAGGGCATGCAATACTGTGAATCAAACTCCAAATCTTGCACTTACCAGCTAAGCACTTTGGCCACCCTTTTCATTCCTAATTGCATAATTCAAGTCTTTTCTATTTTGATTAGGTTGGCTAAGAGTTTGTCAATTTTATTTAATCTTTCAAAGAGCCAATTCTTTGATTCTTTGATTCTTTGTGTTATTTTCTTAGTCTCCATTATATTAATTTCTGCTCAAATAATTTAATTTCTTTTCTTGTCTGAGCTTTGGTCTTGACTAATTTTTATTTTTCTAGAAGCTTGAAGTTTAGCATTTGGTTGTTTATTTGAGCTTGCTCTGTTTTCCTAATGTAGGAATTCAGCACTATGAAATATCTTTGTAAAATTGCTTTCATTGTGTCCTATAATTTTCAATATGTTGTATCTACTTTAGCATTTAATTGTAGAAATGAATTTCTTCTCACTTTCATCTGTGACCTATTGATTATTCAGGAGAATGTTGTTTAGTTTCCATGTGTTTATATAGTGTTTGTGTTTTCTTTTGCCATTGATTTTCAACTTCATTGCATTAAGGTTTCATATTATGCATGGGATAACCTCAATTCCTTTGCATTTTCATTTAATTAAGCATGTTTTCTTTGGGCTAGTATGTGGTTTAATTTGGAGAATGTCCCATGTACACCTGAAAAAAAATGTGTAGTTTGATGTTGTAAGGTGGACCATGCTGTAGACTCTACTAAATCCATTTATTCACAGCTTTGGTTCAATTCTGATATTTCTTTTTTTATTTTTTGTCCAGTTGATGTGTCTGCTTGTGACAATGGGGCCTTAATTTCCCTCATTACAATTACATTAGTGTTTATTTGATTGTTCATTCCATTAATACTTGTTTTATATCACTGGTGTAGTGGTATTTGCTCCATATATATTTATGATTACTATTTCTTCGTATTGGAGCATCCCCTTAACAAGTACATAGAGATCTTTTCTCTCTTGATCAGTCTTAGCATGAAATCCACTTTGTCTGCAAGTAAAATAGCTACCAAGGCTTTTTCCCCTAGGTTTTTATGGCATGGAATACTGTTTACCATCATTTGCCTTTTAGTCTATGATTTCTTTTAAATTGTGTTTCTTCTATGCTGCACACTATTTCTTAATCCATTCTGCCTGTTTGTTTCTCTTGATTGGTGAATTAAGACTGTTTACTGATGGCTATAACTGCTATGCATTGATTCTTTCTTGTCATGTTATTTTCTTGTTGTTGGTTCCCTTTCTTTTCTCTCTGTTTAATTGCTTTTCTTGCCTGGTGGATTTTATTAATGTTGGTATTCGCGTAATTGTAATCTGTTGTTGTCTCTAGAGTGTTCTTTAGAATACTTTAGAGTGCTGGCTTGGTGACCATGAATTGTTTTAGATGTTGTTTGTCATTAAAGTATCATATTTCTCAACTGATTTTGAAAGATAGTTTGTGGTGTATATCAATCTCGGTTGGAGCTGTTTTCTTTTAGAACTTGAAATATTTCTCTGTCCAAACTCTCTTTGACTTTTAAGAGTTTGTGTTAAGAAGTCAGCTGTGATTCTGACAGAATTTTTTTAAATAAATTATTTGCTTCTTTTCTGTAACAGCTTTTAATATTCTGTTCTTGTGTTGAATTTCTGGAATCCTATTATATGCTGTAATGTAGGGGTTTTTTTGGTCAGGGCTGAATGGAATTCTATATGCCTCACTGATCTATGTCAAATTATTTTTTCCTGCTTGGGAGTTTTCAATCATTAATTCTGTGAAAAGATTTTTTAAGTTTTTTACTTTCATTTATTTATTTTTTAATTTTTTTAGAGTACAAATTAGAATTAAAACAAAAAATTGCAAGTGATACAGAATTTCACTTAAAGTAATATGAATTTCACAATATTTGTTGTAATACATAGTGTTGTCTTCCAACTAGTTATTCATATTACCGGGTTTATACATATAAAATTGGAAGAAGAAAGGAAAAAAAATAAATGTATAAGAAATTAAGAGAAAAAATACAATCAATTGAAAAAGGAGACAAAACAAATTGTTACTGACTCCTTTGCATAAACCAGAAGAAATGTACAGTACAGTTGTCCAAACCACCCTGCTTACATACATAGATAAATTTCTTTCCCTACCTCCCTCTTCTATCCTTCTCCTCAGCTTAATAGCTCTTTCTTTTTGAATAAGTTCATTCCCTTTTCCCAGTGTCTATTGTACCCTTCAGATTCCATTTTTCTGAAACCTGAAAGGGTTCTCACACTAAGGAGACAATGTGATGTTTGCATATGTGTGTTTGATTTATTTCACTTAAGAGTATGTTCTCTAACTGCATCCATTTACTGACAAAAGATTCAAGTTTATGTTTTCTTATAAATGAATAATACTTCATTATATAAAAATACCACATCTTCTTTATCCATTCTTCAGCTGATAAGCATCTGAGTTGTTTCCAGTATTTAGCTATGATGAATTGTCCTGCTATAGACATGGGTGCACATATATTGCTGTGGTATGAGGTTTTCAGTTCTTTTGGAAAGATAAGTAAGAGGGGAATATCTGGGTTACATGAGATCTCCAGTCATAGCTTTTTAACAGAAAAGGTTTTCTTAATGCCATTTCTTCTACCTTTTGCTTTTTTGTTGACTCAGATTAATCTTACACTGTTTTGCATCATGGTGCAGATGTTGGATTTTTCTTGGTCTCTTGATAATTTTAAGAAATCTTTCTTCATGTGAGCACTAACTACAATCCTGTCTTCTAGATATGATATTCTGTCCTCATATTGATTCATTCTGTTGTGTATACTTTCAATACAGTGTTAAATCTCCTAGATATCTATTTGAATCTGTTTTATGGATTCCATTTCTTCTGTTAGGCATTCATGTTTCTGAACATTTTCATAAGGTCTTCCAATTTTTCCATGTCTACTCTAGATTCACTAGCTACATCCTTCATTATGTTAATAATATCTTTCTTTATCTGATAAATTATTTCTAATCTTATTTTTTCTATAGCTTCATTAATTTGTTTTGTTACTTCAACAGTAAAGTTTTCAGAAAATTCATTTAGGTGGCTCCTGATTTATTCTGCCTTGCTGCCTCTTGGCCTTGCCTCAGGTGGACTAGAGGTCTAGGAATGTATCTTGCTTCTGTGTCTTGTTATTTTCTCTTCTCTTTTTTAAAAAATCATTCTCTATGTTCATACTTGTAAATTCTTTATGTTGGGTACCTTATTACTAGTATTGAGGCCTCCTTAAAAATGAATATTCTGCAGAGACATCTTCTAAGTGTAGCTGGTTTTCAGTCTTTAAGTCTGTTCTAAGATCCTACCTTATAAATTTATTAGGGAAGACAGTTTTCTATTTGGCCTAGCATCCAATCACATGGCAATGATTATGACCCCAGATAATCACAGTATTGCCATAAAAGGAAGAACAGCTGATCACAACAGGTATAACATCCTGACTTAAGTATAACATTTAGCAATGACAGTACCACCAAGCACAGCCTAGAAAGTGACAAACTGTGGTAACTATTAATTTGGTACTATTAACCATAGCAGAAAAATCTATAGGTATGTGTCAGAATCCAACACAATCCATGAAGTTGTATGCAGTGAATTTCTCCTTAGTCGAATGATTGTACTCTGGAGCGGGGGTTAAGAGGCAGAAGGAGGAAAATAGAGAAATAAATGGAAAGAGAACCAAGGGTAAAGGACAAAGAAAGATTGCCAAAGCTTTAGAAATTGGAGAATTTAGGAGAGAAAGAAGGAAGGGGAAAATAAAAGATCACAGCAAACCAGAAAAACTAGAGATAATGTTCCCTCACATGAAAAAGTAAATAGTCAAGAGAACAGAAATAAAAAGATGAACAAAACAAAATAATACAAAACAAACAACAAAATAATCTAAACAACTAAATAAAAGGTGACTTTTCATTATGATCACAATATAGCTGTTCTCTGGTGTCCACAGTTCTGTGGTAGTGTGTAAGTCAAAGTTGAAATCTTTGCTATGCCAACTCACCCAAGTCTTCAGCCAGTGATTTTTTTTCTGGATGTCCCTGCAGTTCTCTGGATCCTGTGCCAGACACCTTATTCTATATGTCTCCACTGCTAACACCAGAGGCTGCCCTGAGTCCTGCATTCAGTGGCCCCTCCAGCTCTTGCACAGCCTGCTCTGATCCATTCCACTGGCTCATCTCTCTCCTCCCTCACACCACCCAGAGCAAGAGTGGTGGGGAAGTGCTGTGGTTGGACTTACTACCTTCATCACTACTGTCTTCCCTCTCAGTGGTCACCACTCTCTCTAGTAGTTCCAATTAACTGCTGCAGCATGTGCACAGCATTTGCTACTCTGCTCCGTTAGTATGTGTCTCCCCAGAAGGCTCCAGGCTAGGTCACCCTTGATGTGACCCTCTCCCATGTGAGCTGAGCATGAGAGTGTGACCTTGATGGTTCTCAACTCATTCAGAGGTTGTTCTTCATCCTTTCATCGTCTGAGAACAACTGGTGGGCCTCTGGACAGGGAGCAGCTTTGTGGTTACTCACTCTTGTGTATGTCAGCGAAATAAGCTGTCTGGCTGCAGTGTCCTCTTTTTGGAGAACGAAAGAAGTGAATGTCTTTTTTTTTTACCCCAAATCTATCTTGAGTGGGTTAATTCTGCCCAAAAAACATTATTAAATGAATGAATGAATAAATAGATTAGTAAGGCTAATGATTACTGAAAAATATATGAGTCCAAACAGATGATTGACTAATTCTATGGAAATGTGACAGTCTTTCACTAAATTTTGTCATCTTCCTAATAGCATCATTCCTTCTCCTAGATCCTTACCTAGACTAGTTTTATCTGAGATATATTTATATACATAAAAATACATATTACTACTTTCTCAACTAGCTTTTGAATGCCCTTTTGTATCAGCTTCTATCTTGGTGCTGGGAGTACTTAAAATATGATGATAATTCCTAAATGTATGTGTCTCAGTTATTCTTCTCTCATTGCTTGGAAGGCCCAAATGTCAGTGGTGGAAGCTAGGAAGTCTACGCTAGTGGGATGAAGGATCTGAGTTAGCAAGCTGAGGAATCTGAACTGGAGCTCGGAAGCAGTGCTTCAAGTAAGCACCAACACTCCCCAAAAGTACCACAGCCATCCTCAGCAACAGTGAGATCCTGAGCTCCTCCAGCAATGAAAAAAGCCTAGTTCCTATCAGGAAAGCCAATACAAGCTTCATGAGGCTGAGAAGTGCATCATCTTCCTCTCTGGAGCCAGGAATTGATGCTCAAAATGAGGACCCAAGCTTCTTCAAAATTCACTGGGAAAGCCAGCATGACAAGGTCCTCCAGAAGAACAGCATAAGAGAACTAGCAGCTTCCAACCACTCCAACAGCTTCTCCTAACAGCATCCCTAACAACAGCTTTGGCAGCTTCTCCTGTTCTGCCTTTATGCTGCTGGCAACAACCTTCAGGTGGGCCTCCCAAACCCAGCACCATGCTAGTTTAATTCAGCTAGGTGTAATAAGTTGACCAGCTGTTAGAAATCCTATACAGTATACTGGGCAAAGAATTCTACATAAGCTCTTAGGAAGAGTATTTCTCCAAAGTTGGGCCAAGGTTGGGTGATTTCTTGGAATGGGTGAAGCAAGAATTTTGCCAGTTTAATAAAAATAGAGCAAGAGAATGAAGATCCTGGAGGGATAGTTAGGATCAACAGAATTTTATAAAAGAATTGGCATGTGCCAAGGAATGGAAGTAAATGTTTAATGAGTTAATGATGATTTGTGCTATTATAAAGACATTTTAAAATTATTGAAAACTTACTATAAAGTTATAATAACCAAGACATTGCAATATTGGCAAAGGAATAGACACAGATCCATGGAACAAAAAAGAGTCTAGAAATAAATTCAATTGATCTTTGGCAAGAAGCCAATTCAGTGGAGAAAACATGTTTTTTCGAAGAGCTAAAACAACTAGAGATCCAGTGCAAAAATTAGATTCTAGACAGTGTCTTTACACCTTTCACAAATATTATCTTAGAATAGATAATAGATGTAAATGGAAAATGGAAAAACTATAACTGCACTAGAAGATAACAGGAAAAAATGTGCTTAAGCCTGGGATTGGGGGTGAGACTAGGTATAATGTTGACTGCATAATCCATGAAAACGAAAATTGATTCAGTCAAATTTCATTAAAATTATACAATTCCCCCAAAGGCATTCTTAAAGAGAGCAAGAAGATGAGCTACAAAATGAAAGAACAGTATTTATGGAATACATTATACCTAAAATATGTTAAGACCTCTTAAAATTTACCAATAAGTAAAGAAACAATCCAGTTTTAAAATGAGCAAAATAGGGGCATTCTTGCTATAGAACATATATGTAGATAGCAAGTAAACATGCTGAAAGATGTTTGACCTCAGAGTTGCAACTTGAAAGCAGTGAGACAAAATGTTGACTATATCAACTGTCAGCAAACTTGTGGAACAATAGGAACTCTCATTTTGCTTCCAGAATGCAAATGGCATGGGCACTGTAGAGGACAGTTTGTTAATTTACTTACAGAGCTAAACACATTCTCATTGCATAATCCTACAGTTGTGCTGCTAGGTATTTACTCAAATGAGCACAGCACGTACGTCTATACAAACATTTCTTTGTTTTCAGTAGTAACTGCCAAACACTTATATGCTAAGTGGGAGATAAAATACAGTGATGACTCTAGGATGATGTGAACGATGCAGTCCTGAGGTTACCCTCAACAATGATCTTAAGATTCTCATGGAACTGTCTACTGTTGTGCATCAACAATCATGGTCTCCTTGACTGAAAATAAAACTTAATCAGGCATCCTGGATCATCAACTGAGCATTTTCTGTTGGCCTTACTTTTCCATTTTTATATTCTAAAGCATGTGTACCAAGCTCCTATTATAAATAGATTTATTTTGTGCTGAGAATATGGAATCAAGTGTCATTAGAAACCTTTCTAATATATTTGAATGTCACGCCAAAATACTGACCAGCGCTAACTTGGAGAAGAAAGCAAGTAAAGGAGTTTTAAGAATTCACTCATTTTATCTTTTTATTTTCTTAAGAGATATTTATTTTCTTTATTCAAAATGCACATGCAACTCAGTGCACAATCTACAAACTGTATGAGTATTTTCCAAGTTAATGTTTTTGTGTTATTTCCCAATTCAGTTCTGAGCTTCCATAATTGCAATGAAAGCAAAAACCCATCCTTATGATCCAAGAAAAATTATTTGCAGCTGCTAGAGTTTTTACCCTTTGTTTTGTTTTTCTGGGATTTGGATGGTATCTTCATCTAGACAGGAAGATCTGGCTGCAACTGTCATATTACAAAGCAAACTCTTCTGAATGAATTGGACTTCCTGTGTAATATCATGAGACTTGCTGTTGGTATGTCAATGACAAACATGGTGAGTCAATAAAGTTGCTTTTCCACTGCAGTTCTAGATTTTTCTAACGTTTGGTTCAGTTAATTAGTATTTTCCTTTCAAATAGTAGAAGTTTCATATTGCTGGTGGGCTTGGATTTTATGAATAAAAGATCCGCTAACCCTCAGATCCTAAGAAACCATGTTTTCATAAGGCTTTGGGAAGCATAAATCAGCATTTTTAATAACTACCTTTGGTAGAATGTCCCCAGAGCCCATATTTGTGTTTTGTGAAGGATTTTAGTTAATGAAGATGGAAGAAAAAGTCAAAATTGTAATGTTATTAGATTGTAGCCATTCTGTATATTGAAGTTTTAGCTCACATTTCCTTCAGACATTCTCTCCCTAGTTGTCTTTTTTTCCCCCAAAAGTAAAACAAGTAGATTATTTTCAGTGAATCACAAACTTTTTTTTACATTTAACTTTATTTTTATATCTAAGTAATATATTAATATGGTGAAGTAATGTACTCAAATGTTTAGACTTTCTGATGATAAATGGTATGTCTTCAAGTCAATTTTTGGAGTACAAATGTGTGGGATCCCACACATATAAATTTCTTTCTAATGCACTCTAAGATTCAGCTTCTCCTTCCCCATTTCACCTACCCTATTTATATTTAGTGTATTTTTATACAAGATTGGGCACTAGGTGTAGAACACAGTGTTATCAGCTATTCAAATGGGTGTCTTCATTGTTTTGTTTCCTTTCTTTCATAATCTTAATTTCCTTCCACTCACTTCTTCAGTTACTCACAGCATTGTATTGACATGTCATAGATATAGATATAGATATAGATCTAAATGTGCATATAGACAGGTATAACTATATGCAGTCTTTTAGAATATGTATTTCTGTGTTGATCTTGAATTTATATGAATGGTAGTGTGATTTTTTTCTACTAGTTTTTTCAATAGATTATCATTTATTTTGTTTCTCACTTTCCTTTTGCTTTCTAATGTCTCAAAGAATGCACCTACTCTGGTTTTCCATTCCTCTAAGTTTCTTCCAGTATCTCACTACCATAATGACCATCTGTGTACATGTCTTCTATAGACCTAGGTGATGATTTCTGTGACATATGTCCCAAGAGTGTGATTGTTGTGTTGTAGTTCATGCGCATCATTCCATTTTCTGTCTTTCATCAGTCTGCTGAAATTCATCAGTCCACTCTTGTTCTCTTTGCCATGTGTTTGCTTATTTTATATTCTTATACTTGTATTTCAATGTGGGCTCGAGAAAGAGGCAAATGTGTATGTTTGATTCAATATTTGAGGTGGAACCATCTCTCTTTCAGTGTATTAGTCAGTTTGGAGTGTGGCACAGGAGGGAAGAAGAAGCAGACAGTGTATGGAAGATATCACTAGTGATAATATGCTAATACCTAGGAAGGGGGATATAGATAAAATAAAAGATTGCTTCTAACTAATGAGAGGTGTCAGCAGTCATCATTGCTTTATAACATAGAAGGCAGAAGACTGACTTTCCACTCAAAAGCATGGCAATATTCCTGGAATCACAATATTTCTGGGCCTGTTGGCTTAGCTGTTGTCTTAGATACTTCCAACTCCAAGCCCTTAGTCACTGTAGGAAAGAGCAATTTCATGGTTTACTGTTTTCTTCAATACTATACCAAACTGGGCCTTGTAAATCTTATAAAGCACAACGGTCTTAGTAGCTCATTTGCCAAGACTTTTCCTTCAATTTTGGATGATTTAGTGATTGTTCTAACAAGATATTTCTAGGTCTACTGGTGTGGATTAGCCAGAATTGTGTTTTCCTGGCCAGTCAACTAGTCGACTGTGAGATAATTAAATCTAATTTGTACTTGGGGAAAGCCTGGGCAGCATTTTACAAAAATGTGAATGTATTCTTCAAAGATCTATTTGTATCTTAACAACATATCCAATGGTTGTGTCAAGACTCTTTAAAATGAGTTCACTAGGTAAACCTGTCAGGGATGTATTCAGCTGGATTTGAATAGTCTCAGTGAAAACTAGCTGAGCAAACCTTAGAGGCCAGAATTCAGAGATTATTTCAAGGTGGATAATTTCTTTTCCATTTTTTAACACCTACTAAATTGTCCAAAGTTCAGGTTACTACTCTGCACGGTGTAAGGCAGCTGTCCCACCTCAGCCCTACTCTGCCTTGTTCAGATGGTTGTTAGGTCCTTCTAACTCTGTCTCACTGAGGGGAGTAGAAGTGGCAGCCCATGGAAATATTGTGACCTTATCTGATAGCAGACATTATTCTGCATTATGTTACCTCAATCATTTTGATGATATCTGTCTCCCTGTCACTTTAGAAAGATGCCGTAGACAGCAGAAAGAATGCTTAATATACCTGTTGGTGTAAGTGCTATCTGTTCCCAGTGTTGTGGCTTAGATCTTATCCATGCCTTCACCTAAATCATATTTTCACCTTTGCTACCTCAGGATGCTGCCTGTGTTGAAGATAAAGCCTTTAGAGTGGTCCTTAATCTAGTGTGATTGGTGCCTTTCTAAAGAGATTGTGTCTCCTTAGAAAGAAAGTTATCTTTCTAAGGAGACACCATCAATATGTACAAAGAGAAGAAAGAAAAACCATCAATATGTACAGAGAGATGACCATGTGAAGGCAGTCACAAGGTGGCCAACCACAAGCTATGCAGAGAGAGGCCTTAGTGAAAAACAAAACATTGACTCTGAATGTTGGACTTCTTGTCTCAGAATCAGAGGTGCACTTCTCAAGCTACTCAGGCTTTGGAGCTTGTTGTAAGAACTCTGTAGGGTTGGGGAGATGGCTCAGTAGAATAAGCCACTCCCTGGCAAGTGCAAGGGAGCCAGAGTTCAATCCCCAGTTGTGCCAAAAAACCCCCAAAACTTTAGAAAAATAAGACATATGCTCTACTCACTTAGCTAATTTTTATTTGAAATAATGTTATGAGGGGCTTTGTGACTAACTATAAATATTAATATATTTCATCTTCATAACTTGATGGCATGAGTGCCCATTTTACAGATGAGGAAAGAATGCATTAAAAATCTTGTGTACTGACTCACCATACAAATGAGACCCATACATGTGGTTATATAAGGTAGGACCCTAATAAGAAAAGCTACCAGGGAAATCCTTTCTCTTTTTATCCTCCCTGATGTGTGTGGATGCAAAAAGAAAATTGGCTTTTTGTTTGTCAGGAAGAAGCCTTCACTAGCACGCATCCTCATGTAGGACTTCCACCCTGTAAATATCATATAGTCTCCCTAGTATAAGAACCCAAAGGAAGAAATAAAATGGAAAAGCATAACACAATTAAAAGGAAAGTGAGAAGTTGATGATTAGACAATGAAGAGAGGGCAGGGAGAAAAGCTAGGAAACATGACAAGGGCAAAGCCATACATTTATATGCACAAGATGGGTAAGGCAATGGTCCTGAGAATGTTCAGTATGTATTTGAAACTACAAGTTAATTGGTAGGATTCTCACCTTGACTAACCATATATGCTGATACCTGTGAACCAAGCAACAGCACTGAAGAAAGCGATGTGTAATGGTAGGGTCATGCTTGGAATTGCCTGCCATTCTGGTCTTGTAATTATGTACTGCTTGTCATGACATACCAATTACTGCCATACTGTCTTTCAAGTAAATGTTTGTTTAAAAAAAGGGTAATAAATGAAAACAAAAGATAAGAAAAAAATGTCACAGGACTGTCCTGCTACAAGGCTGTGTATGGTTAGAATTCTAAATTTCTGTGTAAAAATATGTAAATGCTTATTCTTATTTTCTTAAAATCTTTTTATCTTTTTACTCTTTTTTCTTCATGTTCTTGAGGGACTCAAAATTTAACATATCAATACTTGAAGGAAAATATCTGTTCCGTGTTATGTCTAAGATGTTTGATATCCAGACAGATAGTGAAGTTAAGCTCTACTGCCTATGTTGTAGAGCAGTAATAATAAGCCTCTCTTCTGTAGGGTTGACAACCTAAGTTTGCAGACCAAAAATTAGAGAAAAAGAAGGGCTGTAAGACAACCAACATTTTGGTCCTAGCCTTTCAATGTCAGTGAAGACTCAGGACATAGGAGAACCTGTACTGTAACATCACGTAACTCAGTTGTGTCC
>NDGN011557784.1:0-10378 GCA_002564285.1 Tympanoctomys barrerae | reverse complement strand
CTTCTGCCCATATTCTTTTCATATTATTTATATTAACTCCTTTTCTCAATGATGCTTATTACTTTCACGTTGTTCAACTTTTCATTGTCTTGCAGATGTTGTATTATTTCTTCTTGCATCCTAGTTGTTTTTAAGAGATCTTTTCTTACCTCTTCACTTGCTATAATGGTGTCTTCAGGGTCTGAAACTCTGTCTCCACTTTCATTCAAACGATTTTGCCATCTTGTGATTAAGGTTTTAATTTCCTATATATCTCCTTGAATCTGCTTCATACATTCTACTTGTTTCCTATATTGCTCATTGAAGGATTCCATCATTTTTCTATTCTCCTCTATATTTTATCAGTGTCTTCTTTAGAAGCAGTTAGTAATTATTTCATAGAGTTATCCATTTTTTTTCACTTCAGAGATTATTTCACGTCTGATTTCCTCTATACCTTTCTGCACTTGTTTTTTTATGTCAGCTACCATTAATTCAGAGATTTCTGGTGTGTAATTCCCAATTTCTTCTATACTAATGCCTCTTGTGTTTGTTCTGGGTGGGCTAGGGGCCTGAGAATGCATTTTGCTCCTCCTCTTTGTCATTTTGTCCGCTGATCTTTGGTGTAGTTTTGGTGCAGTTATTACCTTAACACCTACTGAAATTCTTATACAAGAGAGATTATGTGGTTAAGGCAGCTACATTTTTGTATTTACAGAACTACAATTAGGAACACTAATAATGGGTAGTGATAGTTATCAGTTAAGACATTTTTGTAACTAATAGGCTTGTATTTTAGACCATAAGAGCAGACATTACAGCTGTGTAGCTAAGCATACATTAAATTAGGAATTTGTATTTAAATGAGTTCCCCTAAGCTCTGTCTGATCATCTCCCCTTGATGTACACAGGGTGTTCCAGGTAGTCTATTTCACCCTGGTTACCTCTTGCCTCCTCTCTCAATCAACAGAGAAACAGAGAGGATGCTGTCATAGATGTGGATGTAGCCAAGTGTCTCATCTTACTGGGTCCGGATCTACCAAGTTTGAACTCATCCAGGTGTGCCTTGTTTGGGTCTGGCTGCTGTGCTCACCTTCTTCCTGCTGCAGCCCATGGAAGTAAACCCACTGTGCCCCTCTGGCAAAATGTTCAGCTCCTGGATTAGCTGGGTGGGTCTGGCCGCTGGCCTCTCTGTAGGGAGTTCTGCCACAGAATTGTACACCAGTCCTGCCTGATGGAGCACATTCCTGCAAGTGTGTGGATAGTTCCACACACACTCAGGGCCTGGGCTCTGGCTCGAAAGGAATATGGTGAGTGCATAGAAGGTCTCACATACACCTGATTTAGAAAAGATTTAATTATTAGAATAAGGATCTATTTTGTGTTTTATCAGTTTGTTTTCATCATCCTAGACAAATAGCTATAGAAACACTCAGTAAGTAACATAAAATAACTATTTCATTCACAATCTACTAAAGCAACAAAATCAATAACAACTTGTTTGCAAAATCAGCAAAACATCACTGATGGCAAAATCAGCTTAAAGAGTGAGTTTAAGTACTATACATCTAAAACAGTTATTTTCTACCAAATCATTTAGGAAAGCTTAGAAATTAATTTCTGATATTTTTAAAAAGCACTGAATGAACACAACTTTAAAGATTTGATTGTTATAGTCATAGAAAAAGACACTCAACTTGTGTCTCATTTTAGACCTATGAGAATTTGGCATCAAGATAGTACAAGAGCTGTGAGCCACAGTGAGATTCTACTTCCTCAACTTTATGTACTTCTCAGGCTGTTACTGTCAGTGTCCACCTTCTGTTCGAGGAGAGGAAAAAAAATGACAAAATGAGACAGAAGGAGAGAAGGAGCAAGAGAGAAAAAGAGAGAGAGACAGACAGACAGAGACAGAGATGGAGAAAGAGACAGACAGAGGGAGAGAGGAAATACATACTCTTTTTTAACAAAAGATAAAAGTATGTCTTTGTTAACTATATTAAAAAATTGAAGACCAGTATTATATAAGATTACTTAGCTAGATCAGAGACCAGAAATTGATTTTTAAAATTCTATTTAATAATTGTACTTGTCCTTGTTTAAAATGTCTTTTCATCATCTTCCAGGCTTTTCTTTCTAAAAGTTTCCATTCTAAGGCCAGCTGTAAAAGGTCTGAGTGAAGGTAGGGAGAAGTAACCATAATAAATTTCAATGCATTTCTGTAGAGATTCTGCTTTCATCTGTTTCTACGGGCAGAATCAGGTAAGGGTGTTCTTTAAAGATTAATAAATGTTCCTAAGTAATTCTTCTTGATATTAGATTTTGTGCCCTAATTATAAAATTCAGAGAGGCCAATATGGTTTGGGGGCTGAGAGGTGAGTCTACAGACAATCAATAAATGATAATGATTTAAAACCTTCTACTTAAAAGAATAGATATATAAGTAGTACAAATGAACTTCTAGGTTCTGCTTTTATTTTTATTAGAGTAATGCAACCTAAACTGGCTCAACAGCAAAAGAGAAAAGAGAGGGAGGGTGGGAGGGAGGGAGGGAAGAGGGAGAGAGAGAGAAAGAGAGGGGAGAGAGAGAGAGAAGATATAAATTGTTACTAATTTACAAGAATATCTGGGGGGAACAAAAACATGAGAAAAATGGGAGTAAAATTTAAATAAAAAACAGACTAAAAGTATTGAAGAGCTCAGCTGTAAATATTTGTGTCTAAATCTTACATCTTTATAAAGTGCTGGGGAAGCTTTTAGCCCTGAATTCCTTCTCTTTCAGTAAGTCATTTCAAGCTTTTTTAGATCTTAGTCTCAGTTCTGTTATTCCTCACACTACCATTCCTCAATTCAATTGGTGGCCAAAGAAGTGTATCAGCTGATAGAATCATCGGTGGCATTGGCATTTCAGATTTACTCATCTTTATAAGATAGAAAGTAAGGCAGGTTAAAAAATGAATAGCAACAACCAGCAAATAAAAGAGATTGCGGTTGTTGACTCTGTTGCTCTGATAATTTCCTTCAGAAGTGACAGCCTCATACAACAGGCAATTGAACTCTCTTAATTATTTACCACCTTACTACTTTGTAATCAGTTAATTAATTATATGTATCAAAACTTACATGCATTTTAAGTATTTTTGCAAATTCTGAATACATAAACTGATTTCTACTGTCAGGAAGTTTGAATCCAAGTATAATTATACGTTGAGGATAACCAAGTTTTGTAAGGGGATAAAATGAATTAATCATAGTTTACAATGAAGCAGAACATAAATAGTTTCATTTTTGGAAACCATAGGGGTGCATATTGTACTCCATCTATTGTACCAGTGAATAGTCTTATAGTAACTGTAATTTCTCAATTCTAAATGCTTCCAGACATCAGCTATGCCTTAAAATTTAATTACTTCTTGTTGTGAAGAACCACATCAACATGTACATCAATTTAGGATATATTTTGATTTAAGAAATATTAAAATGAGTAAAAATATTTTGAGATGTACATATTTAGACTATATTTCATTATTGTTTATTATTATTATTTATTATTTATTTACTAAAGTCAATAACTTTATAGGCAACTGTATCATCTGTTAGGTGTACTGTCCATCAATTCATATGCAAAGAGCAGATTAAAATAGAAGATAATCTTGAATAAGATAAACAAAATGAAGCATCCACTCACACATTTGGCATAAACTTTGTAAGACAGCACAAAAACATGAACACAGAAAGGATTCTGTAACAAGAGACCTCTTATTCACTAAATGAAATTATTTTAGAGAGGTAGTAATTTGGGACCAATAACAAATCACAGTACTTTGGACTGGAACTTACTTTCTTCACCAGTAAAAATTAACAAGAAGGCTTACTAGGCAAATTTATATATAAACAAGAAAAGCATTTGCCCTACTTATGAGTGAAGGTCAGCAACCTTTTCAAGGCTTTGAAATGGAGCTACTAAAAAAAGTAAATGAGCTTGTGGTAAATGATTCTTATCCTGAAAAGTACTTATGAACCTTCTCATATTCAGAGGCCAGCTTAAAATTTTCTATTTTGCGCATCAGTCCTTTGAGATGGTCCGTATGTCAGACTTTTCACAGTCATTGAGCCCTAATTGTGGATTCCATAAAGTGCCATCCATCGATTTGCACTGCCTCTTGTTACAATGTCAGGTATCCAGGAACAAACAAGAGTTACTGTCTCTGAGTACGGTTTTCTTCCCTCATCAAGTTAGACTTTGTATCTCTTCTCTCTGGCCTTACCTAACAGGCTGAATAGGTCAGTAAAAGCACGAGAGGGACCTACAGTATAGCTCAGAGATCTAAGGCACTTGCTTAGGCAATGTTAGGCAAGCGCAGGGACCTCAGTTCAATCTCCAGCAGCACATGCAGCGCTGGCCCCTCTCCCGGGGCGCACTGAGCCAACCACAAATTCCAGGCATGGTGGTACAAACCTGTAATTCCAGCGCTGGAGAGGCTAAAATGCAGGAGGATTACTAGGAGTTTGAGCTGCATAGTGAGACCCTGTACCAAATACATTTAAAATAAAATAACATTTAAAAATACATACTTTAGGTGAGCAGATTTGGATCAAGAAGACAGTCACTTTCAGCTGTGGTTAGTGATCATACTAGTTAAGAGTGGCAGAAAATCAAATCCAAACAATGAGAAAGGTTAACAAATACTGGACAACAATATTTTCAGTGTCAAGGCTTTTAAGTAATATTTTCAATATCAAGTGTTTGAGAAAAAAAAAAAGCATTCAATTGTATACCATTAAAACTATGCTTAAGTTTTAAAGAAGCACAAACATTTTACCTACTAATCTAGCTTTCTCAATGCCCCAGACTTGGAGGAAACATCTGAAATCCCCTACTTAACTTGATTTTCTAATTTAATTAATTAATTAATTGTATTTAGTACAGAGTCTACAGGTCTCACTACATAAATTGGACTCCTAGTGATCCTCCTGTTTGTCAGCCTCCTGAGCACTGGGATTACAGGTACACACCACCATACCTAGTCTCAATCACCATCTCAGCGCACCGCAGGGGTGAGGCTGACAGGGCAGGCCGGGGATAGATCTCCAGTCTCTGCATCTGCCTAAGCAAGCATTTTAGTCTGCTAAGCTATCTGACTGGACCTTAATTTTCTAATTTTATGCATTATAATTTTATTTTATACCCAGTATATAAAACAACTAGAACCACTTTTCTTGAAAATCAGAGGATAGGTGCCAAGTGTTTCATTTTCTCCATGGCAGATTATATTTTCAAAAATCAAAGATACAAGCTAGTGTTTTTCAGTGGCAAAATGCTGATAAGCTGAGTGTGTATGGAATTTGAAGTTGCTCAATAGTGCTATCATTCTTGGATAAAACATCTCCTGAAACCTGTCCTTGTCATAAAAAAATCACTCCTTCTTATCTTTTGCTTTCTTACCCCTCTTTCTGGGCACGTACTCCGTTTATAAGTCAGCAAGTTTTGATCAGTTTCTGTTTAACTGATTTAAACAATAATTGTTCAGTTTTGTGATTTTTTTCTTTAAGATACAATAGAGTTTTCTGATTTTATTTCATTTTGTAATTTCATGACACTGTCACAATGGTCCGGAGCAGACAACCAGCTTCTTCTATAATTTATTTTTTAATAGAAGAAATGGTGTTTTTCTTCCACAATAGATATCCCAGATCACTTCCTCACAGCGTGAAGCACCTGTCAATTCCTAACTAACAGCAAAAGAATAGAAAAAGCTGAACACAAGGGGAGGAAAGTGCCATTTCACACTGGATGCTCTGCAAATCGGAGCCGACGACACAAATCCTTTAGTCATCAACAGAGACAGAGCAGAACCAGGAAAGAAGAAAATATTTCCAAACAGAGAACATTTGCTCAGCACATTAGAATTCAAGCCTAAAATTAAAAAGTTTGCATTAAATTTACTACAAAGGGTAAATTTATTACTTATTCCTTTATGTTAAAATTCAAAGTTCATTAAATATTTATTTTGACTAAGGTTCTTTGCATATTTCCAGTCTCCTCCTATTTCACTTTCTGACACAATAATTATCACTCAGGTAAATGGGAATAAAAACTAATGCCAAATATTTAAGCAATCTTATCTGAGTGGGCCCATGGCACAAGTAAAATACATTCATCTATATAATTATAGACAATGGGGGAGACGCAATTTATTTATTTGTTCCAAAGCAAATACCATGTGTATCAATGTACAATGTATTTAATTTAATAAAAATGGTTCCATTGTAAATTAGAGCACATTTACTTTAAGCATTACATCATGTCATTACATGACATTTGAGTATCAGACACAGGAATGTAACAGTGTTTTGTAATCTAAATATTTAATTTAATGTGGGAGGGGAGTTATGACTACTAATAGAGTCCCAAAATACTGAAGTTAATGATATATTACACACTATCCCTGGAGACCCAAAATGGGACAAACAATTTTGTTTCTAAATTCTGATTGACAATATTATTGACATGTGAGTTCTCAAGTGGAACTTTATTGGCAAAAAACAGAGTTCTCAGCTGGGCATGGTGGTGCATACCTGTATTGCCAGTACTCAGAAGGACTAGGCAGGAGGAGTGTTCCAAGTTCAAGGCTAGTGTGGGCTACATAGTGAGTCCAGGCCAGCCTGAATTACATAATAAGACCCTGTCTCGGACAAAATAAAACAAAACAAAATGAAACAGAGTTCTTTAAAAATCAAATGATTTCCTCTATCATACAATACAGAGAATAGCAAGAATGTATTTAACACCTTGTGAAGGATTATAATGGGTACTGTTTTTAAAATAATGTATTACAATTTTAAGAGATTACATGAAAATTTCAAAATTATAGAAAATATAAGAAAAAATCAAATTTAAATATATACCTTAAAAACTGTTTACTGAGTAAATATTAAGTACCGATTGCTGAATTTAGTATTGATTATTTTGAAGAAATTAGCAATAACTTTATTCACAAATTATAGCTTAGTGTTTGACTACTACCAAAGTGTATACATAACCACTATTATTATGCTTTATTTTTGTTGCTTTAGTTTTTCCTTGTATGTTTTTCCCATATAATGCTTCTTATTGCAACAAAATACACACAAAACAATTTTTCACAGCTGCATTTAGTAGAACAACTTTAATTATTTAAGCTTTGTTGCATCGTTAACATTTTAGATTTGCTACAGTGCTCACTTTAGCAAACTACAGAGTAAAATATACTTAGACACGCTTTGATTAGTCCTTTGTGATAGAATTCTGGGAGTGGAATTTCTGGATCACAGGTTATGAGAAATGGAACACCTGACAAATGATGGCAAGTTGACTTTTAGAAAATTTGGAGCAAACACATCTGTCAAAAGCTACATGCAGGGTATTATCTTATGAAACACTTTTAAATGGTGAATATTACCATGTTTCATAGTATGTGATTATTTCATTCAAGACAAGCATCTCCGTGTATTTTATTTCTCATGATTAATTAAACTGAATGCAGTTAATTAAAAATTTGCATTTCTGGACCTCTGAAAGGTCTGTCATGTAAAGGTTTTTTTTTTTTTATTTCACAATATTCGTTGTAATACACAGTGTTGTCTTCAAATTAGCTGTCCATATTACCTGATACATGCATGCAAAGTTGGAAAGAAAAAAGAAAATATGTAAGAGATTAAGAAGAGAAAAAGGAGAAAGAATTGATAAAAGGACACAAAACAATTGAGACAACTACTCCTGCCTATCAAAGATTTAACAGTGGTTTTAGAGTCTACATTTGGAAACTAACTCTCATTAAGTTACACCCAACTAAGTATGCCTGACAAGTGTCATTCTCATTCCTATTTTATTGAGATTTACTTTATTGATTACAAATTAGTTGCTCTTTTAAATTCCTTTTTGCTGTGAATTTATTTAGTATGTATCTATTTGTATATGTATCCACTCACATCTATCTTTACCTTTATGTAATTTATCTATAAAATACATTACTTTCAACATTATTTTATTTGAAACTCATTATTCATCCACCAGTTTTGATGTTGCATTTAAGTATCAAGTTTTCACATTGATATGGTATTTCAATTTTCTTTGGGTCATGTGTTAGTGATTGTATCAGACTAAAGAAACAGGTATAATGGAAGATACAAAAATCATGTAAGAAACTGCAGTATTGCTTATGAGGGTCAGACACAGAATTGGGTGAGGAGATTTGCAGAGGGTGTCAGCGTGCTGGAGGCTGAAGTCTATATCAAGGAGGCTAGTGGGTCTGCAATGGAATGCTGAAGAAACTCTACAGAACGCTGAAGACTACACCAAAAGGCTGAAGAGTCCCAGGTGAAGCTGAAGAATCTGCACTTGCAGCCGAGAGACGACAGCCAAGCTGAAGGCAAAGACTGGAACTCCTCCAAAGAACAAGCGTTATATCTACCAACATTATCTTACATTACAGCCATAACACTCCATCCACCCCAGACACCCCAAAGGTTCATGCACATCCCTTTATGCAAAGCACATTTAGTTCATCTCCAAAAGTTGCTAGAGTCTTAATAGTTCCAGCTTTTATAAAAAGACCAAGTCCCAAATCTCCAAGATATAAGACAAATTCAAACCCCTTTACAGCTGATGTTAAATACCTGCTATAATCAATGACTTATGATAAATATTTTCATTCCAAAAGTTATCAACAGTGGAATATAAAGGGATAGGTCTATAACAAGTCCAAAGTCAAGCAGGGCAAGCAACAAGTCCTGTAATTCTTTGCACGGCATCCTGCACAATCTGTGGCATTTGTGAGCTCCAAAAAACTTGGATGGTTTCATATCTACGGCATTTCTAGTGGTTGTAGCTCCTGCAGGTTCTCCTTTTGGCCGGCTTTTACAGCTTTTCTTAGATGATCCACATTCCTGGAGTTTCAAACTTCTAACTTCCACTTCACCTTTGGTTTCACCCTCAGACCTTCACACACTGTCTTCTCAAGGGCACACCGAGGGCCTCCCAGACTTTCTGAAATTGGGTTGGAAGCCTTCTTAATCCCACAACTCTTATATTCTACATGCACCTAAAACCAGTGACACGTGAATGATGCCAAGGTCTCCTGCCAGCTGAAGGCATGGGCTTTTCTTCTATCTTTACTGTAATGGTCAAGTAAAGATAGAAGATAGGTCAATGGGCACTCTAAATGCAGTTTTTAGGAACAGATTTTTTTTTTATGCTGCCACCATTCTGGAACATGGTGCTCTGTGGCCTTCTTCTCAAAGTAAAATACTTCACTTTTGCAGTTTTGAGGCTGCAAAGTGTCAAGACTTGCTGCTTCTTGTGATGTCCTCAGGCCATCTTTTCTATTCTCCTGTTCCTTCTCAGCAGTTGGGATCTGCTCAGTTTTATCTTTTTAGTCCATAGCTTTACTGGAGTTTCCTTTCTGGGCAAACTCAACAATATTTTATATTATTTCATGAGATCTTTGCTCTTGATTCTCAACCTATGTTGAGATCTGGTTTAAAAGACCCCAGTAATCATGCTACCACCTCAACATTAGGCAGCCTTGAATTTACTTCTACCAGATGCATTAGTCCACTGCCCTTAGTCTCAAGCAAAATCTGTGGACAAGACTGAGCATGATGGCACACACCTGTAATCCCAGTGCTTAGGATGCTGAAAACAGGAGGATCATTACGAGTCTGATCTGTGTAGTGAGACCTTGTAGAACCTGTACTAAACACATAAAAAAAAAATTCTGGACACAAGAAAAGTACAGAAAAACTTTCTGCCAACTCATAACACACATTGTCTGGACTGCAACAACCACTGGTTTTCTGGTCTTCTGAGCTCTGACCAGAATCTCTCATACAGAACAATACAAGACAAATCAGCTCTACTTTTTTTTTAATTTTTAAAAAATACAGAATAACAATAAAAAAGCAATATTGGAAAAGCATATACAATTTCACTAAACAGAGCAAGCAACATTTCCAATCCTTTTCAAATTCATCCCATACCCTTTCCCAAAGTCTCTTTTTAAAAAAAAAAATTTTATTGAGAAACAAATAGCAGTAAGACAGTTTCAAAACCAATTAGTAGGACAGTTTCAATAATTAATATATTGCATATTGTTGTCTTAGTGGTTATTCATTGTAAAAAATGCAGACATGATATCTTACTCACAGACACTATTAGAGCAAATCTCTCTATTCATTGAATTAAGAGAATGTAGCTTTCTATCTATCCTAACTATTTTGAATATTCAGATACTAAATGATCGTTAATTTGCATCCTTTTTTTTTCTTAGTTTCATCAGAGAAGGGTATTCCACTTTCATTTAAATATTGTAGGTGCATGAATTTAGCAAAATAATCCAATATAGTCCAGTAGTCCATA
>NDGN011557783.1:2303-17653 GCA_002564285.1 Tympanoctomys barrerae | reverse complement strand
AGAATAAGCGCTTCCCTGGCAAGTGCAAGGGTCTGAGTTCAATCCCTGGTTCTGAAAAATAAATAAATAAATAAAATAATAATAAGCTAGCTTAGTATGTACTGCTGATGTTGATGTTGATGTTGTTTCCATCCTCAGATATCTATGATGAGGCCCCTAGCAGTGCTGGAAGCCACTTTGCAGGCTTCTAGGTGGCAGTGCCTTGGCCACCTGGGAAACTTCCCACCACTGCCCTCCTGTGGCTAGGTAGATATCAACACATCCTACCTTTATGAGGCATTGCTGTGTCCCTAGGTCCTGCACAGGGTTTAGCTGTGGTAATTGTGTTCCTTTAAGCTGATTCTGGTCCTCAAAGAAGATTCTCTGCAACACTGGAAGGTGGTCAATATGATTTAAAGTTATTAATTATTGTTCCATCTTTAAAAATATGTTTTTTGCTTTAAATTATAATACACTTAACATTAGTACAGTAAGGCCTAGAAGATAGCTAGGCGGTTTAAGCACCTGTCTGGCAAGCACAAGGACCTGGGTTTGAGCCCCAGTACCACATGCTGTGCGGGTCCTACACCAAAACTGGGCATGATGGCTCACGCCTGTAATCCCAGCTCTGGGGAGGCTGAGACAGGAGTATCGCTATGAGTCTGAGCTGTATAACAAGACCCTGTATCAAATAAATAAATCAAAGATTTTAATTTTTTTAATTAGTACAATAAAATGTATATGGAATTCATTAATAAATAAAAGCACATGTTTTACTTACTGGTTGAAGTTTGATGGTATTATCCTAGAGCTACAGTTCTCAAAATTGTTTGAACATGGCATATAGAATATTTTTCATTTAATAATACAAGAATGTGTTTGGTTTTGCTCAATAAATAACAATTGTTTCCTCCTTGCATAAAAACTGAGAAAAAATATCACAAAATTTATTTTCTTAGTGATATGTCAAAAGGAGATAAATTTGTTTAGAAAAGGAGAATGTTTAATAATAATATTGAGTAGTAGTTCATGCTAACATTGAAAAGTAAAATAAATAATATGGATTCATTTTTCTTATCCCTTAGACAATATATACCAACACAAGATGGACCAGATATTCTGTATGAGAATCAGTGTCATGTGCTTTGGAGTCATACGTTAGTGATTCTTCAGTTTTCTCAGATTATTGTTTTCTTAACTCTATACTGCATGCTAAAAATAAAAATGTGAGCCATTGACATAACAGTGACACATATTTTATAGCATTCATAAAGCTAATTATCACTTACAAGTTTTACAGGGTGCTTATAGAGATGGAATGTCTAATATTTCCCTGAAGTTTTCAAGTTCTTTAACAATGAGAACCATTTTCTGAACGAAATTTTACACAAGGGCCATTATATAGAATGCAGGTGAGAGACTGTATATTTATTGAAGTTTGTATCATTCATAAATTAAGAAAATGGGCTAGTTTGATGAGCATACACAATGAAGTCATAGATTCCAGATCACAGTGTGGTCCTGTTTCTAGTCTCACCACCCACTATTTCTGTTAGGTCTTTGTTTTGTTTTTCCCAGATGCATAGTTTGATAAAATCGTAATTAATACTTTGCAAATAGTCCTCAGGGCTTTTGCTCAGAGGTGGGCAATTGTGCAGTATGTAAAACCCAGGGCATCTGTCACAGCCTGGTCTTGGCACTGACAGTTTTCAGTTCTGTTTTATGTCTTTGTTCTGGTTTCAATGGCTTAGCATTGAATTTCATCATATATGTATATTACCATAACCTCAGTATTCTCAAAAGGAGACGTTTCACTTATCAGGTTACTCGTGTATTCTTTGGTGACCTTTAATGACTTATTTGAGCCTGATAATGAGCTGGAGCAGAAGCCCCAATTTCTCTTCTTACCCATAAGACACACTGAGTGGTGTTCTTGTGTGAGATACACTCAATGCATGAACCCAGATGTTTCCAGAGCTGTAGTTTGGCTATAAATGATTCTGGGCTAACAACTCTGGCTCCATCCCTTTGTCTAACCTGATAAGTACTGGTACATCTCAGTTCTGAGGTCAAGAATCCTAGTCCCAAGGACGAGCAGAAGCTTTGCTGCTGGCTATGGTCCATCGTTGGCTTGTACAGGAAAGTGCTTGGAGAACATGTCTCCAGAATCTTGGCATTTATCCTATTGAATATAAAGGGATATGGAATAGCTTATCAATGCCAAGATCTCCTAAGTATTGTGCTGTCTGCTATATAGAATCTTGTTGGCTCTGGCTGTTATGTGGAGAGAGGAAGGGAGCACACAGTTGTGTGGATATTGGCTCAAGGAGAGTTATTTTTGTGGCTTTTAAACTAACGTCTGAGTGCTCTTAAGTACCGCTGTGCCCTCCCTTGGGCATAAGGCTGACCCCATAAGAAGGGTCTCGGAAGCAGAACATATCCGCAGAGGCAAGCACAGTGAGTTCATCTAGGCACCTTGCACCTACTGTGCCCATACAGATCTGTTCTTTGAACAGCTTCTCAGCTGGGTCTGTCTAGGAAGAAATTTCTCATCTGGCAGGATCCCTATCGGAGTTTTCTTTAAAAATCCAGCTTATAATTTTTTTTTTTCTAGAGGAGTCAACAAACACCAACAGGCACAATGTTCCAACAAAGATTTGTTTTATTTCTGTACAGTGGTAAGTCTTTGGGGTCAGGGTTTTTTTTTTTTTTTTTGGACCAGAGCTATGGGCAAGAAACTTGTGGTTTTCAGTAAGAAGTGCCTGTCACCTGCAAAGCTAGGTAAAGATGACAGGGAAGAAGGGCAAGAGCAAGGAAGAACATCACTTCAAGGTAGTCCTTGTCCATGGTTCTTTGGTTTCCAAAGGTTGCTGGTCAGTTGCAACCCCCGGAGCTGTGGCAACAGCCAGGACATCCAGAGGACACGTTCTCACAGCAGTTAGAATGCTGGGGCAGGCACAGGTAGACTCGTGGAAACCGGTAAGACACTAGAGACACACAGCAGGTGGAAGCACAGCAGGAGGCTGGAGGTGGGCCGGCAGGAGGGCATGAAGAAGGAGCTTGAGGCGGGCAGTCAGGTGAACACTTTGGGGGATGTTTAACAGAGAACTGGCACTTCTGCTGGTTTTGCTGGTAAGACATCTTGGAGGAATTTCAAAAAGCCTAAAACACAATGCAAGTAGTTTGAAAGTCCTATGAATATAACACTTGTTTGAGTAAGTATTTTTCTGAGGCTGAAATTCTGCAGTTAACTGTGGCTCCAGAGGGGCAGTCATGCTTTCCTGGCACGGGGCAAATCTAGGGCTGGGTACATGAGAATCTGAGAACACCTTCCTCCACCTGGTCTTTCTCCCCAAGACTCCTGGCCTCAACATCAATAGCTTAGTACATGAAGTAGTTTTCTTTACATCCTGTAACTATTCACCTGCTGCATTTTCAGCCTGGCATCTTTCTTCATCTTTTTTGTCTTTCTTTCTTGTGTCCTGTGCTCTGCCTTAGACTTACTCTTCTTCGTATTCTTCTTCAGATTTCTCTTATCCACAAACGAGTTACTTTCCCAGCTCCGTGACCCACCACCATCCCAGTCTCTACTTAGTATCCACTTCCTCTAGGATGACAACTTTTGAGCCATCTTGATGATTTCCATGAACCCTATCCTCCCAGAGTTACCAGTTGGTTCTTGTTCTTTCCATCCTGAAAGGGCTTGCAGCATTCAGCCATAGTGAGGCAGCCCGAGCCACCCCCAAGCTTCCATCAGAACAGCGGGCGCACTCACCTTGTCCTGCTAACCTTGGGTAGGCAGTGGAACTGAAGAGACCCCGGGGACAGAATCCTTATATACATAAACTGCACCTGGCTTGAGGGGATGAGCCACAGATGATGTGAAAACTGTCTGCTAGTCAGGTGGCTGTGAGGACAACTTCCCACATTCCACGGGCTCAGTCACTCTGTCACTTTGTGACCAGATCCTCAGGAGCCTTCCCAACGCATCCCTTCCCTCCGTAAATCCAAGCACCATTTCCCTAAAGATAAGATTGTGGTTTATAAGGAAGTTCGCAGTGGCATAATTTAGGGATTGAAATTAAAATTTCTGAAAGGACTCAAGCATGACTGGTCAGCAAAATCTAAAGCCACCAATTCTGGGAATAAATAGAAGTTTCTCTAATACAGGAGGAGAAGTAGACGAGACCAGCAGAAACCACCAAGCACAGAGAGTCCTTGCTGGTCCTTGTTGTGGCCAAGGAAGTTTATTTTTGTAATTTCATGGAAGTTATTGGAATTCTAGTGAGTTAATTCCAATCTATCACTTCCAGTGCAACCCATAGTAAACATAAAGACACTAAGGCACAGTTGTAGGTGTGAGAGCCTAGGGGCCCTCAATCCAGCCATGATGATGGCTATCTGGAATAAAGGCCTCCATCCAGAGCTGAACCAGGGTTTTATAATTTGTGAAGAAAACAATGGCTTGAGGATGAGTAATTGAGAATGATGCAAAGGAGGTGGGTGCCATGAACTGAGCTAGGTCGGAGGTCTAAAATCACCTCTACAATACGCAGAGAGAAAGATATACAAAAAGGATAATTTGCATAACACAATTGAGGTAGTATGCAAAGTTCTGGGATCGGTGCTTCAGCTCTGATGTGTAACCTTCTATGCCCTGGGAAGCCATAGCCTCTTATTTTGAGGCCCAGCTCTCCATCTTGCCTCAGCCTGGCTCACATATGTTTTATTTGGGAGCGAAGGGGGCACTGGTGAAACACTGCCTGTCATCTTTGCTTTAAGGACTATGTAGCACCTCTACCTTAGCTAGGCCAATTTGCATTGCTTAAAGCCAACTGAAGGGGTAAGGAAAAGTCCTAGCCAGCTCTGCACATATCAACACGTGGAAACAGGGGTCAGATTTAGCTAAAATGGACATAATTGCTCTTCTTTCAAGGAGGCATCCAGGTGGTCCTCCATAACCAAGCTTGTATAAAGGCAACATGGCATAGACTTTATTGGGCCTGGATACAAGCAGACAGAGGGCAATAGGGCCATCTGCAGGGAACAAACAGCAATATGTCCCTTTTATAAGGACAACTAAAGAAGGTAGGGGCTATTGGGCAGGAAGATTTTAATAAATATCTGCCGTCAAAGTTCTCTGGCTGTCTTATACCTAAGTGGTCAAAGTCCACGGAGTATCTGGTATACATTTTTAGGTGTCTCCAGATGTCCCCAGATGTTCTAAGACCTGTTAAATTTTTTGTTCTTCCTTGTCTTCTTTCCCACATCCTGCGCTTGCTGACAAGTTCCCTGCTGAAAGCAGTGCTTCTGCTGGCAAGTAGATTGGGGCTGGGAGAGTGAGGTCTAGTTGGAGGCCTACAGTTTCTGGAGGTTTCATTCACAAGTTCACACTCTACAATCTAAGTACTCCTTGCACACTAATGCTGGTGCAGTGAATTTGGTTCCGATATCCAAGTGCTGGAGATATGCACCATTACTGTGGCATCACAGAAAGGCTCCTTGGGAAAGAGTTTTTGGAACTGCTTCCGTGCAACACACAGGATAGGAAACACATAGCCAGAGAGGGCAAAGGAGACACGCAGAATATTGCAGGGCCTGTGTTACAAGCCATATCCCTCGGCTCCTGAGACTGTAGCCCCTGGTGCCCTTCTGCATTCACAGCCCCTTCTTCTCAACTTGCTTGCCCTTATCTGCTGGAAAAGCTCACTTCATTCTTCTTGCTACTCTCCTCCCAGAGTGCTTTCCTTAACCTGTTATTACTGTCACAAATTTGCCATTATAATAAACTGCCTCAGACTACTTGGCATGTCAAAGTGATGGACTGACAAAGTGCCAAATCTAACTGAACCATTCCTGTGAAGTCTGTTATGAAAATCTAAAAAGACAAGGCTCATACCATGGTTTATATCATGACAGGTTAGTATCATAAATAATTGTGTTCATCCATTTTAGCATTTTAGTTTGGTCCAAGTCACTGTTTGGATTGCTTCATGCACTTGCTTGCATTCACTAGGTACAGAACATGCTGTCTGTCATTTCTCCTCTCTTGAAGCTTCTAAGCCTTCACTGCCATCCTGAGACAGAGGATACTACTTCTACTGCATGGTTTAGGTAGCTACTGTGAAATACAAAGTATTTTAGTTTCTATCTTGTAAGTCTTCAGGACTACTTTTGCCAATAGCCAAGCTTTACGGCTTCCTGTGTCACATGGGAGAAGCAGCCTTTTATCTTTTCTGATGATCATCCTAAATCTTTGCTCTGGATCCTTATACATCCTATCTCAGTGCTATTTATCCTATAAAATACTCTCACAATATCCTTTGTTCCCATGACACCATATTTGTAACATTTTCCAACTTCCATTATCTTGGATAGAACAAAATTTTAGGGTTTTTGTTAGCTCATTCTTTGTCCCCAGTACCTATAGAATACATAACACTTAACATATTACAAGATCTCAAAAAGTATCTACTCAGTGAAAATGAATAGATGATTTGTTGTTGAAGAGAAGGTCTGCCCTCCTTTCACTGAGAGAGAGAGAGAGACAGAGACAGAGACAGAGAGAGACAGAGAGAGAGAGAGAAAGAACCTACAGAAGCCAAGTGAGTGTAGTCATTCAGGGAAGGCTGTGTATACTGATGCCTGTTAGCAGAAAGAGCTTTGTCATAGGGCTTGGCAAGGAGCTTCAGTCTGGTCTTGGCTCCAATATGGGAAAGGGAACCAAATCAATGTTATTTTGTGTTCTGGTGCCATTTTTAAGACCTAAGTTTCTGTTTGCTTGAGTTTCTGTTTCTTGTGAAAGTAACAATTGCCTAACTTGATACCACCATGTGTCTTGGGAAAAGATGACCATGTACTCCATCCAAGACTGAAAACACTGTGTGTTTCTTTATGTTTCAAGACAAATAAGAAAAACAAAATTGTCTTTTTGGACCAAGAACTGGATGTATATAAAAGACCCTCCCTCAGCCCTTTGAGGTCTGTGTCTGGTTCCTGTTGTGTGCTCACTGCTGGCTAATAACCTTGCTTGTCTCTGCTCTCGGCCGCCATGGGTGACTAACTGAGGGAAACATGGTCACCATGACAGCTCTCCCATCCCTTCTGGGATTCAGAGGAGCCTGGACAAGATGATCTCAGGCAAATCTTCAAGTCTGTGCTCTTCTTTATCAATATAAGACCTGTAGGGAGCTAGCTCACTCAGCCCAGGTATTGCCTTTTCTTGTTTGGTCTTGTCCCTAAAAAACTTTAATTGAGAGAAAGAGTGACAGTGAACTGGATAAACAGGGAAGAAAAGATGGCTGCTATTGTAGGAATGTGGCTATATTTGAAGGCAAGTCACATCATGAGGGAGGAACAACATATACTGCAGTCGTGTGGCTCTTGGCTGATTATGCCTCTCCTGACAGGAAGTGTGAGCTTGTGAAGCCCATATGTATAGATATGCTCAAAATTATATCCCTTCTGTGCAAAGAATTTCTTAAAATATGTCACCTGGAAAGGTTGGAAAACATCATTCTAGTGTATTGATCTAATACCATTGATGAAAATTGATCCCAACAAAAGCTTTCTCTTCAAATATTGCTTTAGATATATTCACTCACTTACTGCATGCCAGATGTGTGCAGAATTGTGTGAAAATCAAGACACTTAGTTGTCCTTAAGGAATGACACAAATGGAATGATATGAGTGAAAAGGAAGGAATTAAAAATTTTAAATCTCCCATCCATCAATCATGTCTTTTGTGTTCCCACACAATATTGCATAATAACTTTATGAATTGTTTTAGTTCATCAGTTCATATTAATTAAACAGAACTTTGGGTTTTGTTGTGACATTTCACACATGCAAGTATCTACTTGATTATTACCCTTCCCTCATTGTCTCCCTTGCCCTTCATCCACCCTTCCACCTCCTCTTCCCCTTTTATAATACTTTCACTTTCACCTTCATGCCATGCCTTCCAGATACCATAGATAAGAGAAAGCCTGCCTGCTTGTGTTTCTGACTCTGGCTTATTTTATCATGATGGTCTCTGTTCCCATCTATTTTCCTTCAACTACATGATTTCATTCTTCTTATGAGTGAATAATACCTCATAGTGGACATATAGCACATTTTCTCTATCCATCTATTGATGGACTTGTAGGCTCATAACCTGGCTGTTGTGAACTGTGTGGCAATAAACCTACATAGGCAAGTATCTCCATAGGATGCTTCTATACTTCTATATTCCATACTAATTTACATTCCCACCAACTACTAAGGGTGTATAAAGCTCCTCATTGTAAATCACATTTTAAGATAAAAAATATCTGATCTTCAAAAACAGTAAATCACATATTCATGATCCACATGCCGATGCCCTAATTCCAAGACACATTTTCCTTCTCTTATACAGTATAAGAACATGAGGCTGAGGGAAATATAAAGAGCTTGAAACAGCATGGAGAGAGGGCTGGGAGTGCCAAGAGAGAGCGACACCTACAGTCTGGTAGAGTCACTTCTGAAAGAAAAGTTCTTTGGAAAATGAGTGGGAGTTGGCCATGAGTGAGGGGAAAACCAACATTCTAGGCAGAGGAAAAAAAAAATACATATAGGCATAGAGATGGGAATGAGCCTGGTGTATTCTGGAAATGGATAGTGGCCATAATATGAAGTGCATAAAAACAAGCACTTGCTGGACAGAAAGGAAGAAGGACAGCCAAATGTAATGTTTTGCTTACTAGTTACATAATTTTAGCCTATAGAATTATTTGGAATTCTTTTGACAAGAATATTTAGGCATTACCTTGTCTGAGAACCACACCTCCAAACAGCAGGAGTTGCTGTCTTAGGATCTTCCCAGGCTTCCCTACAGGCTTTACCATTGCCCAATCCATTGGCTTCCCATCTTTCCATGGTAAAGAAACTGTAAGGATATGGCCCTTGAAACCAGAGCATTGGTATTTGAGATATGGGTATATTATAAGTAGGTTTTTGCCTTGTATCTTTAAATTAATCTGTAAAATAAGATTGTTAAGAAACTCACATAACTGTTGTATTGTGATAATGCAAATGACATTTGAGAGATAGCAGGCTGAGAATTTTAATTCTTTTCATTTCCTCACATCATCCCACTTACATGAAGTCTCCAGAAATATGAGTTCTATTTTAAGTACTATTAATATTTAATCAATGAGTTTTTTGACTGCCTAGAAAAGACATCTCAGAATATGACAATCTGCACCTTGTACCTACCCCCTGCTGTAATTGGAGTAGTCACATCTTTACCCAATTTCTATGTTGAAGGCATAATTTGCAAGTCGGATCATGTTTCTTTAAAAAATATTGGACAGAGGGAATGGGCCATTCCTAACCATTTAAGCAAGGGAGAGGTATGATCTTGTTTATATTTTAGAATGATTACTAGAAGAGGTAGCCTTAGATACCCTGATTTGAACACTTATGAAGCTGAAGTACATGGGTCAGGAATATAGCTCAGTGGCACAGCAACTGTCTGGGAAGTACATGGTCTTGAGTTCGACTCCCAGTACCAGAAAAGAAAGAGGAGGAGGAGGAAGAGGAGGAGGAGGAGGAGGAGGAGGACGAGGAGGAGGAGCCTATGTGACTGATGAGGCTCAGGATTTGATGTGAAGGTCAACAGCTGGACTTGGCTTGAGCTCTTTATCAATGATCTTGTGGGGAAAGGGCTTGGTTGGAAAATGATTAGAAAGTCTTTGTTTGGCAAAGGACTATCTGGGAATAGCTGGTGCATTTGTAGGCTCCACTCTCATCTGCCCATGGGCTTCCTCATCACCCTGTCTGTGTGAGGATTCAAGAATGTTACAGACTGCTGCCTAGCTTGGGTGTGCCCTTAATGTCAGGGTGAGGTACCAGTTCAGTCAGGATTGGCATGCATGAGATTGTTATCAAGCTAATCCCTATGTTACGAAAGAACAGAAACCTATAAACCAGAAGAGCAGGAAGCATGTCTATCACCCTGTAGAATCACTGAGAAATAATTCAGGGGCAATGAGAATTTTACCAGGGCCACCAAGGGACCAGTGATGCTTGTGTTTCTTTTCAACATAGGGAACAGTCATGACCCACATGCAGTGTCCTGGTTCAATAGGTCTCCACTAATGGGTAGAAGAATAGGACATGTCTTATTCAACAAAGCAATCAAGTATCTTTTAGGCAGTAGTCTAAAAAGCCAATTGATCCAGCCTGTCTGCATAGTGTGGGTTAGAGACATAGTCCAACATGTATAATATAATGATTACAAGAAACAGTATGAGAAGAAAAACTGTCAACATTCAACTGTAGTCGTAATTATAAGCAATATTGTTCATTATAATCCTAGGTGTTTCTGCACTCTTTGGGGACTGTGAATTTCACTGTGGTATCTTCTGATATTACCACTGTGGCTCTGTTTCTCTATTTCTAACTGAGGAAAACTCCCTTGGAAAGAAGTAGGAAGTCTTCCCTGGAGTACAGACCTCATCTTGTACTGACTGGATGTGGGATATTTACCTCTTCTGAGCCTCCGTCTCTTCCCTTGTAAAATGAGTGCTGTTCTTTATATCTTGATATCAGAGGTAATTGTGACGGCTTTGGGCTTCAGGCTGCTGTAAATCATACCAATGTCACCAAATAGTGTGGGTCCTTGATTCAGCCAAAATAGACATTAAAACTGAGGAAATAGCTGGGGAAATACAGTGAGCCCTTGGCTTATGGCTCAATTCTTTCGTGAGGGCTGGTTGTGACACAAGTCACCAACTGAAGGCTCAAAGCCCTCTACAAGGCCTTAAAATTTTCTCTCTTGTATATAGGCAGATCTTAGTGTTCTTAGAGAGACATTGGCCCAGGATTTCTCAATTTACCCCCTACAGGAAAGGATACCATAATATTCATTCTAAAACTCTTTTAAGGGTCAAATCTGTGTCTGAATGAATTTGGAAGCACAACTGGCCATCATTTGGGTCATAACTCAGAATTTTAGTCTTAAGCTAACCAAAATTCTTGTCATAACCCAAGTTGATCACATGGTCATAACTTTAGGGGCCCCTGTAAAAGAAAATGAAAGAGATTGTAGCTTGAGGAGAAGGAAAAATGAAAGGAATAGAGCTCTGATAAAGACCAAACTCTCTTATTAACAAAGGCAAAAGCTTTGAAGGGGTGCTGAGGTAAGCAAGGATCTGACTGATTATTTGTTTAGTTGTGGTTTTGTGGCACCAGAGGAGTCTTTGTGGCTTGAAGAAACAGTTTTGTTCCATTAACTGATTGCCCCTTTTTGGGTGCAGGCAGCCTTAGCCTTTCGGAGGCTCTGCTTCTGGCACCCAGAGTAACTAAAGATTTAAGAGAATGACTTGAGACTCTTAGGCACCCATTCCAAGAGGTAAAATTTGGTAGCTGAATGTATTTGCAAATCTCTTATCTAATGTCCTCATTCTTGATGGAGGATGAGATAGAATACATACATGTAAGTCTAATAAATCCTGGATTACTAGGTTTTTAGACAGACGTTGCTTAAGTGATTAACATGCCAATATATAGAATGAGATCTGATCTAAAATGTCTACAGTAATAAAAAAGATAAGTACAAATAAAAACTGAGGTATTATCAAGCTGTCTCCTGCTTTTAGTTCACCCGTGGGCCTCTGTAGTCTCTGGTGAAGAGTCACTGTTTCTTCGCAAAAGCAATTTTCAAGTCCTCCACTGCCTCTTTAGGATACGGGTGACTCCCTAACTTATGATCTCTGATAGCTGTACTGACCCTTGTCCCATATAACAGAAGCTATGACCTCTTGGGCTCTTACCTGGGCCCTGGTTGACCTCATTAAGTGGGACAGTAACTAAAGTACTCCATTAGAACTCTGTGGTTAGAAATATCAGCATCATGTCAAATGTAACACAGGGAAGGGTAAAGAAACTATCTTGTAGAGACAGGGGGACATAGGTGGGAAAAAGGATGAATAGTATCTCATTAATTTTATTAATGAAATTAATGAGAAATCTTACTAAAGGCAGCTTTTTACTTTGGCAGTTATACTCCAGCAATTAGAAAGACAAACATAAAGAGAAAGACAAACCAGGCCAAGGAAGGCATCAGGGAACACAGTTAACATAAGACTTTAGCAGGAAGCATTGACAAGCAGAACAGTAGCCAGGAGCATGGAAGGCTAAGGTAACCAGCGTAACCAGTCCTCTCACTTGCCATGATAACATGCAAAGAAGATGGTGAAAAGCCACTCAAAGACTTATTTAGTATACAAAACACACATGTCCCCTCTGCTTCATCCTTAAGTCCAAGTCTATAGCCCCTTCCCCCATGTATCCATCACAAAGCAATAGGAAGAAATCAAATAGCCAGAAGGAATGAAGATGAAGTGTCCACACAAGGGTCAGAGACAGCCAGGGAGCAGTTCAGAGGGCAACAACTTCCAGGTGTCCACTTGGCGGATGGGGAAGATCACTAGTCCTAAATAAAAAGGAGCGGAGCCAAAACTCCACATATATTTTCTTCTGATGCTCCCTACCCCACCACCCAGAGTACCTGTCTATCTTTTCTTTCTTCCATTCTTTTCCAAATAAGTCATGCTTTGATTTTTTTCTCTCTAAATTCTGCCTCTCATTACTGAAGCTGAGAGTTTGTAAGCCAGCATACTAGTGTTCCAGGTGAGAAGCAATGCCTGGATCCTACCTGGACATAACAGTCTTGCTTATTTGTCTCCTCCAGGAAATGATCCCAAAAAGATATTCTAAAACATCCCCAAAACAGAGACCCTCTAGGCTTTCACACCTTTCACACCTTACGTAACCTGATCCCTTTCTGGAGTGTTAAGGTTGGATTTTTCCCACCCAGTCAAATCAGATGTCTGATTCCATGCTTCTTCCATTCTTAGGGACCACTGCACTGATAATGTCTCTGGCTCATCACAACCCCATATTTAAATGATTTCACCACTGTCCTCTCTAAGATGTCAAAAGGAGATGACCTAGCATCACTATATCTGTCATCCTGAAATTAACACACCTTCAGAGAAATGCAAAGAAGATAAATTCCTTTTCCCACAAGGCCTTATTGAAAAGCCTGTTTCTAGAGTTAGGGGAAGGATAGGTAATACTATAGCCTTGAAGGGAATAGGGAAGGCACCATGATGTCACATCAGGACTCCCTGTTCTGTCATTCTGGGCCTGAAATTCTAGAATATTCCCATTGCAGGCACACAGGAAAAGGTCTTTGCATTCCCCTACATTTGCACTGTATTCTTCTTATTTATTTTCTCTTCTAAATACTATCTATTGAAGATAATCTATAGAGATAAATGGAACAGGGGAGACTTCAAGAGCAAGAGCATAACTTAGTGTTTACGTTCCAGAGCAATTGGAGCAGGAGCAACACAACAAGGAAATGGATGGCATGGATCAGGGAGTCCACACCTGGCTATGATTATGAGCCATATAGGAAATGTGTTTTAAATGAAGATCCTGTTCCCTAAATCCCTGTGAATCATAATCTCCAAGGAATGAGTTTAATGCATGTACATTTCTTGAATATTTTCTGAATGAATTTTCTTTTTCCTATCCATGCTTTTCTTGTCTTGCCTTTTCAGAACTGGAAATTGAGCTCAGAGCCTTTCCACGGAGCTACATTCCCAGCCTCCCAACCTCCATTCTGAGACAAGGGCTCACTAAGTTAATAAATTGCTGAAGCTGGGCCCAAACTCATGTCACTCCAACCTCAGCCTCCAGAAGTGCTGAGATTACAGGCGTGCCCCTCTCCTTGACACAGTTCTTCCTAATTTGAAAAACATGGTGCTGGAGTGTTCTGGTAAGAGCAGGGAAAGGTAGCCAGTCTATGGAACATTCTGGTAACATTCCCACAGCCTCCTAATACCCTCCTCAGAGCTTCTCTAGAATTTTCATAGAAAGTTGAAGGGTGCAGAAAAGGCAGGGAGCTCACCAAATCACTCATCTTGGTGGGGCCTATGCAAGTCTCCATTCTCATAGCTTCTATGGTCAAAGATGAACTTTTGGTTGAAGAACTCATTATCTTACGAAACTGTTAACATTCATGGAAAACTTTCCCCAATAAATGAATTTGATCAGACCCAAAAAGAAAATGATCACACCATCTCAAAACACAGCTCTTTACATATAGTTTGTATGTAGGACAGTTTGTTTACTTTTTGAGTCAATTTCAAATAAAAATATTTCATTAGGCTTGCTTGGGCTTTCCTTTCACACAGGAGAGCTGAAGCGTCACACAAGCCATCTGACCCAGTTTACAGAGTTGAAATAAGGGCAGAATCAGAACTAAACGTAGGCCTACCAATTTGATTTGAAACTGTCTCATTGCTATTTGTTTATCAATAAAATTATATATAAAAAAGAACTAAATGTAGGGGTCAGCAAGATAGCTCAGCAGTCTAAAATGCCTGCTTAGGTGAGCTTAGGCAGCTATAGGCGACCATGGTTCGATCCCTGGCACCACATGCTGTGCCAGCCTGAATAGACCAAAAAAAAAAAAAAAAGAAAGAAAAAAAGACTTAAACCTAAGGCCAACTGAATTTCCATGTAGTGCTGTGTGTTCAAGAGCGCAGCTTTGTTCCCGAGTGTCTGCACTATCTGCAGGCAGATCACCTTCCTTCTGATCTAGGCTCCACCACTCATTAGTTGTTTCGCTTTGCGTTCATCAATTGCCCTCCGTGCCTCACTTGCTGAGCTGTAAAATGGTGATAACAATTGCATGTGCTTTAAAAAGCTGCTGCATCAATTAGATGCTTAGAAAAGTACTTAGTATACATTGAAGTCTTTATAAATACAGATGATGGCTGCTCTTGAAGTAATTATTGTTATTTTTATTATTATTGGGATCATCACCATCATCATTTGATTCATTCTGTAGCCCTCAGTGGTGAAGACCTAGCCTTTTGCTTCTCTAAAGGCTTATGAATGCCCACAAATGCCCAGGGAGCATGTCAGTGACTAACAGAGTTTCTTTTGCAAAACTCCCCATATTTCCATCGACCTGGATGAAAACACCCTCAGAAGTCGTGCATGGCTAAGGCTGAGGCTGTGATTGGTGGATCAGGAAGAATTTATGATTGACTGGGGCCATATATTTGGGAAAGGTTTCTCATCTGTGTATGAATACAACTAACACCAAGATCTTGATTTGTAGTACAGTTTTCCAGTAAAAGAAAGCAGAAAAATGGCTGCAGCACTCAGAAGGCTGAGGCAGGAGGATCGCCACAAGTCTGAGCCCAGACTATATAATGAGTTCAAGGGCAGCCAAACTTACATTGCAAAACCATGTCTTAAAAAAACAGAAAGAAAGAAAGAAAGAAAGAAAGAAAGAAAGAAAGAAAGAAAGAAAGAAAGA
>NDGN011557781.1:0-25625 GCA_002564285.1 Tympanoctomys barrerae | reverse complement strand
TGTGTGTGTGTGTGTGTGAGAGAGAGAGAGAGAGAGAGAGAGAGAGAGAGAGAGAGAGAGGTCTGGAGGTGATGGAAAGCACTGGTATGGGCAGGTCTGTTTTGTGGCATTCCCAGATGCATCCATTATTAGGTAAAAAGAAGGGGACATTCTTTGGGCGGGAGATAGTTACTTGTTGGCTGGTACAGAAAAGCTAAATTGTGTTCCTCTGAAACAAGAAGTGCAGGCTCCTAATCAGAACCGTGTGTGTGTGCGCGCGCGCGTGTGCATGCGTGCAAGTGAGAGATTGAGAGGAAGCATTTACGTGAAATACTCAAAATTGTTCCTCTGCTATAATGGGCCGGCACAGACCATTGCCTTGAAGACTTAAAAACTAAATGAGCTCATCATATCTAGTGACTTCTGCCGACATTCACGCTTGGTTGCAAAGCCAGCTTTACCTTTGAATTTCAACTTCACTCTTTGTTATTAATTCTCAGATGGTGGTGGTGTGGCTTCCCCAGCTTGAGTTCAGCCGGGCACATGTTGACTGTGTGATGGGTCTGAATGTTTCTCAACGAGACCCCTCGAAGAACCTTTTCATTTAAAAAATCCCCTTATGACCTTTGGGGCCCAGACCAGAGTTTCAGAGTACTCCAGTGGGCTCAGCAAGACTTTGGAGAAAGCAGAAATTGGGTTTAAAAAAAAAAATTAATAATTTGAGTTTCGTATGAATGGTTCTGCGTACTGTGCAATACTATGCATTTTCATAACTGTCTCTTCCACTTTGGGTAAAGGAAGGGAGGGAAAAAATAACAGCAGCAGCATTCTGTGGGCAAAGGAAGAAAACAAGAGAATGGGGCAGAGAACAGGCTAAATTTAAAATTGTAATTGGCTGACTTCCACTGGCTTGCGGGTGTTTTAATGACTCATAATAACTTCATTTAAAACCAGCTGAGCAGAAAATAGATTGGAGAGGAGCCTCGGGCCATTATGGATTTGTTTTTTTTGACAAGCTCGGTTTTCAGCAGCCAGGAAGGCTCTCAGAGAAGGCTTGGCTGTGTTCTCTCTCTCTCTCTCTCTCTCTCTCTCTCTCTCTCTCTCTCTCTCTCCTTTTAAAAACTCTCCCCCGCCCCTTTTTATTTTTTAACTGATCAAAAACATATGCCTTGAGGTATTATTTTAGTATCAGTAGGATCCCCCACTTTTGATGTGGTAAATGGAACATAAATAAAATTGTTTTTGAAATTACTGAATTAATTAGGTAGTAAAGCAACTACAGTGACTAAATCTCATTTGCCGTTTGCTTTTTTCCCAGAGCCCAGATCATATTTGCTGGGTGTTCCCCTTTCCCCATCCCTCTTCCCCCCTTTCCTGTGCTAGGAGTGGTGCCAGGCCCACAGAGTGGTCCCTTCCCTCCTCTCTTTTGAAAGTCAGTCCACTAAGCTAGAGTATGTGTCTGTCTGGGCAGGATGGAGGCTGCCCCCATCTGATAGGTCTTAGCAGTTTGTCTGCCTCCCTTTATGGCACCTGTCCTCTTCTTTGTTAAATAGCCTCATCTTTTTTCACCTGCTAGACTCTAAGCTTCTGGAGAACATGCGCTTTATTTTTGTCTTGCCCATTCTTGGTTGCATGGTACTATGAATGGTGTTAGAACGCCATTGTCTTTTGAACAAGTGAATGGGTGAGTGGGTGGTTGGCAGAGCACAGGCCCAAGTCACTCCCTGTCCCCCTCCAGCCCTGGCAGTCAGGCCTCTGCGCAGGACACAGGGAAAGGGGCAGAGACCTTATCAGTAGCATGTTGTGTTATGTCCCCACCACTTAACATATAACATGTTCTCAGGAAGTAGCTGTGGAATAAATGAGTGGCTCAGGATGGACGATCGAGGCACAGGAAGACGAGAAAGGCACGTAGGTTTATTGAGTACCTGCTGCGTTCCAGGTGGATCTGAGCATCGGTGGTATGCGTGTCTGAACTCAGCTGATGTTAGCCTTGGAGAGCGGATGTCCTGATTTTACTTTGCATTAAAGCTAAAGAGCCGCCTTGCCCAAGCTCAGTCGGGTGATAGAGCCAGATTCAAATCCAGATTTGTCTCCCTGTCTCCCCTTGGTTTCTGGTGCACATGCTACCTTATTTAGCCTAGTGCTGTTGGACGGCTGGAACTCCTGCTTTTCTGTTTGGAGAGGTGACCAATCAATGCTTTAGAGGCTGGGAGCTGAGCCCAGGAAGGCCCTGTCCCCAGAGGTTTTAGGGTCAGGGTGGCAGAATAATTGGCTGCTGCTCAGTGTCTTGCAGCTGGGCCACCAAGGGCAGGTGGGGCTTATTAGCTGCCCTGCTCCACCGGCGTCTCCCGTGTGAGGGCTGAACCGTGGCCGTTACTTCTCTACACCGCCTTGTACAGCTGGGGGAAGGGGCTTCTGCTGGAGGCTCCACGGGTCTGTAGGGGTTCTGCTGGAGGCTCCACGGGTCTGTAGCTGGCTTTCCCACCACGGAAAACTGTGACTATGGCATGCTCCACTGTTCTTCCTTCCCACTAGTGTGCCCCAGACAGAGGAGGGTGGAAGAGAGAGCTGCCAATGGTCCTCCTTGTATCAGCACCCCACTGTGTGCTTTGCTCTTGGGGACGCCATGCTAGGGTCGGGAATGAAGGGGACAACTGACCTGTGCTACTGCACCCCAGAAACGTGAACGCTGGGCTGCCTTAGGCTGTTCTGGCCCCTTAGGCTTGCTCATCCTAGCTCTTTGGTGTGTTCCACCAGGAATATTAGGGCTTTCCTGACCAGCCCATTCTTGTGCAGTGAAGCTGAGCCACTTGGCATGAGGCTCTAAAATTCTCATCTTCCCTAGACTCATACTGGGGATGCTGGAACCTTCTCTGGGAAGCGAAACAGCCCAATGGGAAGCAGATGGTGAAAGTTGGGCAGCAGAGAAAACTCAGTGACGGTTGTCGGTCACATGTATGGCGTGTGTGTGTGTGTGTGTGTGGATTATTCATGACTAAATTCAATAGTTAGCAAGTGAACTGAAGGCCCACGGCATGTAAAGCTTGGCAAGGTGTCCAGCAGAACTGAAACTCATATCCTTGCCTCCAAGTTGAGGGAGAGGATGGTACAAGTCCCCCGGACAGGGAAGGTGACAGGCTTGGGTATGCTCACTGTGTCCACTCAGGTGGTGCTGAAGTAAGAGCTGGGAGCACCTCCAGTAGCGATGGGGAAAGGCTTTGGGAACGAGGTGTGTGGCGTTCTGTCTTGCCTGCTGGGGTTTCTAGAAGGAGCTCTATGATGGAAGTGGCGGGGGAAGCAAGAATTTCTATGAGCTAGAACCAGCTAGGCAGACATCTCTTCCTCTTCCATCGTGGTCACTTCCAGAGGTTTTGAGCCCACCCAGTGTCTTGCACCTGAGAGTCTTCACATCTCTGAGAACATTGTAGCTCCCTTTGCCTGGTAGGCTCAGAAATACTTCTTAAAGGTGAAAACTCCCACCTCCAGTGTTCCTCTGTTTTGAGATGGCCACACCATAAACACATGTGTGAAATGAGGCTTAAAATTTGGCACAAACCCGGAAGACAACAGACTTCTTGTGACTTACTGTTCTGGGAGAATGTCAGATTTATTTATGTCTGCCAAGAATGTTCAAAAGTTGGGGACCTACTGCGTAGGACCTGATGAGTCCCAAAATATGTTATGAATCCCAGGATCCCTCAGGGCCCAAGCTGAGAACCAGTGCTTGGAGGGCTGCCATTGGTGACTGGCTCACAGGGCCCCTTCGACCCCCTCAGAGCAGGCAGGTGACACCCCGTGAATGTGGTTCTGGTTCTTCCACAGGTAGAATGCAGCAGGAGGGAGGGCTGAGGGCTTCTCTAGGGAGTTGTCTCTGTTTAGAATTAAGACCAACACAGACATCTCTTCTAGACTTTTCTCCAATCATTAATATGCTTGCTCTTCCTTCCCCCAAATGGGCCCATTTTGATTGGAATTCTTTTGCTTGCCAGGGAAAACAAGAAAAAAAAAATACTAAGTTCTAAACTTTTCATTAGGTGGTTGGGATAAAAGTCTTCTGGAGTAGGAGGATTAAACCTCTCCCAGCTCTCTTGCTGACTATTATAAGCTAATTGAGCACGGGAGCTCATTGGCGGCTGCATTTTGTTGGAGTAATTATGCAAGGCCGCAGTCGTTTCAGTAACAAGGTAACTCCAGGTAAGGCGGGACTGTCCTGAAACTTTTCATTTGCTGGAGTCTTCTTCAGTTCTCCAGGATAGACAGAGGCCCAGAGACCAGATTTTTTTGGTGGGGGAGGCAGGCTTCTGCCCCTCAGCGAGTACTGCCCAAATAGCTCACACCTGACTTGAACAACCTAACAGCGCATAAGGGCATCCTCTGAGGGGGTCGGTGGAGGCTGGGGCTGGGGCTGGGGGACACTGAGAGTGCAGCCTAACTGAAGTAGCCCGGAATCGTGCCCTCTGTCGATAGAATTCTGTCCAGTCTGCGTGAGCGAGGGGCAAGCCTGCATAAATAGGACCACTGTGACCGCCTATAGGGTCTTTTCTGTCTCTTAATGGTGCTGTTTCCTGTGACATGTTGTCTTCCCACTAGACTCCACTTCAGCCCATGGTCCTGGTCTGGAAGTAGAAGCTTTAAGGTACCATCCATACCACCCACAGGTGCTGGGCTCAGTGGGCTGGGAAGGGCTTTCCAGTACTTGTCAGAGGGCACCTGGGGCCCGGCAAAGCTGTGCCCTTCCAGAGGACAGCGCCACACTGTGCTTCCAATGTATAACCTGTCCCCGGTCCCCGAGGCTGGTCCTCCTGGTCCCCGTTACCAGAACACCCCATCTTTGTGACACCACATAGCCAGCTTGACTTTGCTCTCTCACTTCTCAGCCCTTGGGGGTGGGAGGCATGTGTGGAGCTGTTTTTAAGAAGTGTGGCCTTTTCCTTTTTTCTGTGCTTCCACTCCCACTGTAGGTTTTGGACCTGAGTCTTGCGTCTCTGGCCTGGACGGAATTGTCTCTCCATTTCACAATGAGAAGTTTGTCACAGTCAGAGGCTGGCTGAATTGAGGCAGGAATGTGGTGTTTGGTTAAATTGTAAAATTAGCTAGGGAAGTTAATGAGGCATCCAGCCTCTGCTTTTCAAAGAGCGGGGAGTCTGTGAAGGTGCTTCAAGCTCTGCGCCTGAGGAAGGAAGAGGGCAGGGCGTGCAGGGCTGCAGCCCAGGAGTGCCAGGGCACCTCTCACAAGGGAATCGCTGGGCCTAGGACAGGGCATTGCTTGCTCAGCTGGTGGGTTCCCAGAAGGACCCCTCAAAGGGCCTGGCTCTGCCTCGCCGCTCGGAGGGCGTGGGCACTTCCTGCTAACGAGGTCCCGAGCCTATGCAGCTGGCCCTCGTTAGCTGTTCTGCTCAAGTTCTCGCTTTTGCCCTGGTCAGAGGTGAAGAAACAAAGGCTGAACACTATCTGAGGACTGTGGTCGAGCGACCAGCAATGCCGATGGCAGTGGCAGCTGCCATTTGTCAGGGGTCCACTAGGTGCCAGGCCCTGGAGTGGAACCTCATCGGAGCCTCTTAAGGCCTGTTTGGAGTTTGTGCTGTTAGCGTGTCCATTTTATAGTCGAGACTGTTTTTGCTCAATATCATGTGGCACACCGTGAAGCAGGGTGGGCTGTGCCTCCAGAGGCCTGGCCCTCCAGCCTCCAGTCTGAACCTCGGAGGCAAAGTGGTTTCTGTCCCCTTCGCCCACTGTCCACTTCTCCCAGCCTACAGTTCCCGTGGTACAGACTGATCCTACACACACACACACGCACACGCACACGCACACACGCATGCACAGCCTGGAGCTCTGGAAGCCATGTCTCCAAGGTGTGTGCAGAAGCACCAGCGGAGGGCTCTCTTCCGCTCACACTGAATTTGCAAGTCCCTTCAGTACACCAAACCCTTTTGCCTTCAAGCAGCAGTTCCGTGTCATTTCAGTTGTCTGAGGCACTTTATGAGTGCCATGGGCTTCACATGGGACATGTTACCCTACCTGAACCTTTTGCACAGGGTAAGCGAGAAAAGACTTTTCCCCGCTGTTGGTGGGGAGAGGGGCATTAGTTGTGACAGGCAGTATTTCTGTTTTGAAAAGCGTGGCGCCTTCAGGCTTCTGAATTTTGAGCCTGAAAATGTCAGCGCTGTAATTGTAATGTAACACCTCAATTATGGTGCAGGGGGTAAGACAGCCAGACTCGGAAACCTGCGAGGTTCTTTAGATCCACGCCTGAGCCACAATTAAGGCTTCAGAAGCGCCGAAGGCAGGCCAATGAGTGTCATTTTTAACCAGTTCGAACATTTTACTACTTCCTCACATCAGAAGCAGCCGAGCTAGAGAGCCTGCTCCTTGTCCTCAATAAAGTGATTAAGCTGAATGGGTGTTGGGGAGTATTATTAGGCTGAGAAGAGCTAAAAATAGACACACTCTGTTTTCTGAAAGCCACAGCAGGCCTGGGGAGGCTAGCAACCTCCAGGTGCCACCAAGGGACCCAAGGAAGGAAAGGGAAGGAGGAGCGATCGTGCCCTGGGCACCAGGTCTGAAATGGCAGGTGGGTGTGGTTGCGGGCCAGTCAGGTGGTATGGCCTTTGCTCCAGCCGTTATCAAGGTTAGAGTCCTACGGAAGCAGCAGAGCAGTTGTCCCTTGGAGGGGTGTGTGTGTATGTGAATAAATTCAAAGTAATCGATGTCTCCAGAGATTACAATGGATATCGGAACCCAAACTACATATTCAGCCCCCTGCTGTTCAGGGGAAAGGGCTCCACCCTGAGCAGCGGGTAAAGGGAACGTTTTTGTAGGCCCAGAGAGGATGTTGTACAAGGAAGAGACCTTGAGAGCGAGGAGCGAGGATTCCCTCCACAGGCTTGGAGTGACCAGGATTCCCAGAGAACTATAATAAAAGGACTTCACAGTTAATCGAAGGTCACACAAGAAAACCTTGTCTGTTTCGGCGTTCAGCACGCTGTCGTTCTTCACCATGAGAGTCGCTTCTTCTTCCGGTGAATGCAGCTGATTGTTTCTTTATGATGGAACACCTTGCTTCCTTGGAGGTCCGAAGGAGACTGGTGGAGAGAGGTGGCAGGCCTTGAAGGATATGCCACACAGGGCTTTGTTAAGTCAGCCTTGAAAATCGGTTGTACATTTCACTTCCCAGAACCGCACACATCTTTCCTGTCTCTGGGCTCATTCTCTCTATAACAGCTTTAGGCGGGCTAGGAATCTGATACCACTTTGCATATAGAGAAACTGAGGCCTTTAAAGAAAGTCTGATGGTAGAGAAGGCCCCAGAAGAGCCAGTGTCGAGCCTGTGCTGTTGCTCACTGTCTGGGCTCTCTGACAGTGGTGTTACTCACCAGACCACGAGGTGAGGTTGATTCTCGTGAGCCAAGGGCTCAGAGCAGAGATGAAATGAGGGGGCATTTCATGGATGCCGGGGGTGGTGGGAGGTAGGTTTCCAGACTCCAAGGGGTGAGCTGTTTGTGTGGGGAAGAGCACAGGATTCGGGCAGCTACCCTCGAGGCCTTTGTCTGTTCTCCTTAGGAGGAATTGTCATACGTGGTCCAGGCCCTTCTGGAAAGCTGTACTTGGCATGCTGCCGTTGTGATTTAAATTCCTTTCTTTTGGGGCTGGGGAGATAGCTCGGTGGTGTAAGTGCCAGCCTGGCCAGTGCAAGGACACGGGTCCAATCCCTGGTACTATGTGTTGTGCCAGAACTGGGTGTGGGGGGCACCATCTGTAATCCCAGCACTGGGGAGGCTGAGACAGGAGGATCACTACAAGTCTGAGGTATGTAGTGAGACTCTACATCAAGTAAATAAATATGTAAGTAAGTTTCTTTTTCTGTGACCCTTACTAGCAGCCAGAGCTTGGGAAAATGAGCTAAGTTTTCTTTAACCTCAGTTTTTCCCCCCATGTCAGATGGGTAATGTGCCCACATCGTAACAAGGTTTGAGGGAGGCGCATCACATGCATAAGGCATGAATGCCCAATGAACCAAAGGATCTTTTTTAAAAAAAACTTAACTTTTTTGTGGAACTGGGGATTGAACTCAGGCCCTTGCGCTTGCCAGGCAAGCAAGCACTTATTCTACTGAGCTCTCTCCCCAGCCCCTGACCTCAGTTTTTACATCTATATCGTGGGGATAATCTTAGGGTTATTGGAGGACTCAGCAATAGAATGCATGTGAAGTAATAAATACGTAGTACAATATTATCAGTCTGTCTGTCTGTCTGTCTAGGGATTAACCCAGGGCCCTTTTTAAAGTTTTTACTTTTGACATAGGATCTGGCTGATCTTGAACTTGTAGGCTGAACTTGAACTTGTAATCCTCCTGCCTCAGCCTTCCACAGTGCTGGGACTGGCTCCTATACCCAGCTAGCGACTAATATTTTTATTGTGGTGGCAGTGGCAGCGCAGCAGCAGCAGCACTGTCACTGTCACTGTCGTCCTCATCACAGAGCAGCCTACATACAGACCCCTAAGATTGTAGGATGGAAGGAGAGGAGGAGAGAGGCTTGTTAGTAGTTAGGCTTGGTACTAGGTAGCTGCCAGTTACTACTCTGGGCATTTGAACCTTCCAACCACCTTGCAGCTCCATTTCGAAGTGAGTGGTGCCCTTAGAATTGGGCATTCAGAGACTGCTTTTAAGGAGGAGGGATGAAATCTCCGTGTCAGACAAAGACACCGAGGCTTGGAAAGGTTAAACCGCTCCTGCCCGTGTGTAGCTAGTGGGTAGCATAGCTGAAGTCTCAGCTCTGTGGGCTTCAAAGCCAAGCTCTTCCTTCCAATCCATCTGTGATGGGAACTTAGGAAGGGACCTGTTTAATCCATGGGACTTCTGCTGAGGCCCAACCCCAGGAGCTTTCTGGATGTCTGGAAAGCCGGGACACTGCTTTCTGTCTCTCTCTTTTTTGGGGGGGGGCACTGCTTTCTGATGGAGTTTCTAGAAGAGAAGCCCACTTCCGCAGGGCTTATAAGCTCACTCTCAAGAGAATAGTCAGTTTGCATGTAGAGTCCTGTCCGTTGACCTCTTAAGAGTAAGTATCATGGTTATAACACTCGTGACAGCATTTGAAGCCTCTGGAAATGGTTTATGCTTTTCCATTTGTTGAAATAAGTTAAGAATATTTTAAAGACCAGTGGAATACATAGTATGAATACAGTTGCAAGGAACATTGGAGAGAGATGCTAGCGGTAGGGAGAGAGTGTGGAATTTTGGGAAGAGAGAGACGAGGGACATATCAGTATGGAGATCCATATGCTGTGAGAAGCCATGGCATACTCTTTAGTTAAGGAGAAAGAGAAGAAGGGACTAGCTTGGAAAAAGGAAGGACTAGAATTTTCTTTAAGTATAAAGAAGGCTTTCTCTCCCTTTTCCTGGTAAATATCAGAGAAATTTTAGTAGGAAGGTGTGTCAGGAGTATTGGAGGATGAGGCAGTGGCGGCCATCAGCTTGAAATTTTGTGGGTTAGGCAGGCAGAGCTGTGGTCTTAGCCTTGTCCATCTGGAGTGAGCCTGGTTCTCTTTTATCCATTGTCCTGGCAGCATGGTGAATCTTACCCTGAGGAGAGGATTGTGTGCCACACGTGTGGTTGCATATGAGTGTGTGTGATCGATCCTCCATACCAGACTGAGTGTACAAGGTACAGTGAAATACTCAGACTTTACTTCAGAAGAAACTTGTAGAAAGGATTTTGAGGATGAGGAGGAGCAGAGGCTTGGGTGACAAACAACTTTGGGGCTGCGTGGTGCCAGCAGAATCCACTTTTCATTCAGAACCTCTCCCCTGAGAATCCTCAAATGAGGCCAGGGAGGAAGAGGATTGCTCGTGTCCAGGGCTTGAGATGTCCCACGCGATCCTGGCTGACGGTCCCCACCTTTATTTCTCAGGCCTTGTTCTTTAACCTACCCAGCAGTGGTGAACCTCATGGAGGTGAGCTCCAGAACGGCAGCCTGAAGCCCACTTCCTCATCACAGAGCGCCAGCACTGCGGTGATGCCTCAAGAGTGAGGAGTGAGGCTTTAGTTTAGGGGAAAAACCCTCATACTTTAACTTTTTTTTTTTTGTCTTAAAAGAAAAAATAACATGCGTGCCCCAGGTTTGTCACCAGAGACCTAGCATCTTACAAGGGCCAGTTTTGCTATATTCTCTCTCTTTCTCCCATTCCCTCTCCCTCCCTCTCCCCCCCCCAAGCTCTGAACACCCCAAAGCCCAGGTGTTTCTGGGAGCTGGGGGTCAGTCTCTGGCCAACCTCACTGGCCCAGTCTGATTCTGGCTAATGATTGCCCCAGCAGCTGGACTCTTTGTTCTATTTTGCTCGCCTGATAGAGCAAAGTGCAGGCGTTCCTCCTTTTAACGACAGGGCTCTGTTCTGTATCTGGGTTGTTGACTGATTGCTAAATGAAGAATTGTACATAATGTATACGTTACAGTATTCAGAGCAAAGAAACAGGCTCAGAGGAGACTCCAACTTGATGACATTGCTTTTTATTTGCATAACTCGTAGTTTGCAGGACCGCACAGTATATAACTGCCATACTGTACTGTCAGCAGAAATTACAGTACTGTATAAACAAGGTGTGCTGGATAAGAAGAGACATTGAGGCTCTATAAATAAGGTGTACAGAGCTGTACCAAAAAAAGAGAGGAAAAAAGAGAAAAAGGTCACGAGGCTGGGCAGCACATCTCTGTGTAAGTCCAAACAGTCATTGATGAGGCAGGTCCTTAAATAGAGTTCAACTAATTTCCTTGAGGGTTCCTCATGTACAGATGGAAAAAGGTGGGACTTGTCCAGGGTCATATAACTCAGGCAGTGACAAGTGGGACCCTGAGTCCGTCTCCTTTTCTGGTGCTTCAAGGTGTCTTAGGTGCTCTGGCCTAGCAGCTATTCCCTGAGCCTTATCTGAGATTGGCCCTTTCTCCCCTGCCCTCCCCTCCCCTCCCCTCCTAAGCAGTAGAGTAGGCCTGCTACAGACCTAGACGTAGTAGCTCAGCTACCCAGACCATTGGGCCTTTTCCTAGGTGCTAGAGCTCTGAGTCCACGACATTATGGGCTGGCATTCCAGGAGGCTGTGGCCAAGGGCTGACCTAAAGCTCAGCAGCATGATGAAGTAGAATTGATCTGTGATCCTGGTGGCTCTGACTTCAGCACCTTCTGTGTGCCAGGTCACTTATGCGGGCTCTTATTTCAGCTATTGTGTGAAGATTCGAAACCACAGTTTAAGGAAGGATAGGAGGCTGCATGCCAAGACCATGCCACCAGTGAAAGTAAGATCCCCAAAGCCGTGCCTGCCTCCAGCTACTGCAGAGCTTCAGGCTGAGGAGCTTGCCCATTGTCCTTGAGAAGGTCTCTCAGTGGGTGTGGCAGGCCTGGAAGATAGTCTGGTCATCCCTGGCAGAGGCAGACATCCTTCGGGAGTAAGGGAACATTTTAACTATAATAAATTAACTGTCATATTTACATTTGTTTAAAATCACCTTATATCAGTTTGTACTCCCTGTTGCCTTCTGGGTGGCTGGTACGAAGCTAATGATGCTGCTAACATGGGCTGCAAGTGGTGACAGGAACAGACCAGAGAGGTCATTTTTCTTGATATCTCAGGAGAGGAAGCTGACCCCTGTCTTTCTTTGTATCTCCGTTTGGATCGAGGCTCCTTGGTGGGACACAAGGCCTAGTTGTGTCTGTCGGTCCTTCTCTTCCACACTCCAGAAAAAGTCTGCTGAATGAAAACTTAGCAGAGTGGTCAGCTTTTCTTCTTTCCTTTTCTCGTTATGCCTGGCGCAGATGGTGGGCTCTTCTAAGTGTTGGGTCCATTGCATTCATTTGATGTTTTAAGTGTGTCTCATATATTGATTTTTGGATAACATAATGACAATGATATTGATGTTTAATGACAACATTTATTGAGCAGTTTACTATAGGCCAGGCATGGTGTTAATGATTTTATAAATATATTATTTAAAGTATTTACCACCCAATCAACCTTGTGATGCAGGCACTCGTTGAGCCCAATTTTATAGGTGCAGAAATCATCCCAGAAATGATAGCTTACTTGTGTCGGGTGATAGTGGAAGTGCCAGAACTGGGACTTGAACCTGGGTTTTGTTTGACTCCAGTAAGTCCTTAACTAGTTTTCCTGTGCAGATCTACACTGAGCATGCAGGTGTGTGCTAGGTGTGGCTGTTTCTCAGCCTGGTGGATTACTTGCTGGTGCTAAGAACTATACCAAAGGAACTTTCCAAGCTTCTTTGGCTAAGTGTTGAGCTGGCAGGATAAGGGCCAAGATAGGCCCGGGTTCCCGGGTGGGTCCTGAGAGAGGGACTGAAGGATGCTAGGTGAGCACCAAGAGCTGGGGCACCGCAGTGCTTCACAATATGCTGTGACATTTGTAGGGTAGGAGAAAAAAGACTCTCAGACTGGGGAGATGGCTCAGTGGAATAAGCGCTTCCACTGAAGCGCAAGGGCCTGAGTTCAGTCCCCAGTTCTGCCAAAAGAAAAAAGAAAAAGACTCTCAGGCTCAGATGCTTCAGAATTTCCTCTTGACCCACTGGAAGGTCTCCTCTACAGAGCTATCTACCAAGTGGGAAGTTGACTTCCAAGCTCAGGAGCCCAGGGGCCTCACCTCAGTTGAGGCCCCTGTGCATGGCTTTCTCCACTCCACCTCCGATTTGGGGCCCTCTGCACCCTCCCGTCCTGTAAGGATGCATTTCCCCTCAGTAAGCTGAGCCCCCCAGCCCCCCTTGGTCCCTGTCCTGGGCCAGCTGCCAGCACTAGTCCACAAGGCTGCTGGGCTCCATTCAGGGCCATCGACCTACCCGCTGCCCCTTTCCCTCTGTCCGCAGTCTGCATCCCTCACAGAAACCGGTTCTGTACCAGTTTTTCATTTTGTTGATAAGAGAGAGAGGGCTGGAGCGAGCCTGCCTGCCCCTCCCCCGAGTCCGCAGCTCCTTGAGGGAAGGAACATGCAGTGCTCGCCTTTGGACTTGGCAGCCAGTGTGCTGTTCTCCGCCTGATAAGAGGTACTGTAAATAAAACTGTACACCATGGCCTGTTGTAAAATGCCCTGCGTCTGTACTCATTGTTCTGACAGCTCAGGCTTTTTTTGGGTCTGCTGTTTCGGTACACTCTGTACTTCCTTATGTAAGCACGCGTATCTCATCAGAACATTCAAGATGTTTATTTTAAAATCTCAAGGAATTAAAAAAGAGACACACACACACACACACACACACACACACACACCACTCAATGCTAGATGCTGGCAATTACTACATGTTTATTTTTTTAGGGATTTCTTTTTAAAAAAAATTATTATTAGCCTGCAGGGTAGGGAGGCTTTGAGGAGGGAAGGATTTTGAATTATTTGCTGCCCTCATTGGCTTGTGCATTTCTTCCTTTGAGAGGTATCACTCCATGTCTGGCTGCAGTCTGTCTTCTTTTCTTTTCCTAGATGCGTGGGACCCCCAGTCTCATTTCTGGTCAGAAAGGCAAGTGTGGAGAAGGCCACTCCATTCTTTCCCAAGAGGGGGCAGGCGGAGGGGCCCCAGGCTGGAGGAGCTTCTACGGCCACTGGCAGCGCTGGTGTCTCTGGAATCCTGGCATTTAGATAAAACTTGAGATTTTTTCAAAAGCCTCGCAGATTAATTCCTCCCCTGGTCCCTGTTGGCTGCAGTGGTCTGTAGCCCTGTCCAGAGGTCTCAGAAGACCAGCTGCAGCCTCAGGTGGGCTGTGGAAGCCATCTCTTCACCCAACTGTTTCCTGCTTTACATCCTCCGCTGTGCTCTAGTCCGTCTCTCACCTTTTGAAGGCACTAGGAACTCAAGGAAAGACAGGGAGAAAGGAGAGCTCTGGAAAACCCAAATAGCCACCCCCACACCGCCGCGCTGTGCTCTGGGGAGTTAGGAGCCTGGCAGGGCTGGCGCGTCTGTCTGCTTCTTTTAACAGCTGGACTCTGACTCCTGGGTGAATTGAGTGGCATGGCTGGGGGAGGCTCACTGCTCAGCACAGCCAGCATTGGCCTGTCCACCCTGGTCTCCTGAGGTTTGCCTGGGGATGGGAAGCTCAGTGCCTGTCCCGGAGGAAGGGGAGAGCCCAGGGCAGTGGGGCTGAGGTCTTATTCCAGAGGAAGCAGGCAGCCTCACTTTCTAACCTTTCCTTGCTTCCCCCTGGGTTTACCGAGTTCCAGCTGGAGACTGTGTCCTTGAATTTTCAAAAAGGGGGCAGTAGAGGAGTCAAGAGTAAGGGCTCTGCCACCCCCTAGGGGACAGCCTGGCAGTGCCCTGATGGCCACCACCTCTTCTCAGGCACCTGCCTGAGGGATTCTCGAGCGAGCATCTATTGAGCCCAGAGTTCGTGTCAGGAGAGGCTGCCTCTGGGGACTTGCAGAGCCCATGGTAGGGGCAAGCCTGCTCTCACAGAGCTTGCAGTCAGCTGCAAAGACAGCCTGGACTGGGATTGCTGCAAGGGGCTCCTGGGGCCTGTCGGGGGAAGCTGTAAAAGCGGGGCTGGTAACTAGCTCCTGGTGCCACCTTACTGCTTCTATGACAGACTTTTCTGTTCTCCTCAACAACGTAATCACTCACTCCTAAATTAGGGGGACAAGAGCTATGAGTGTATATGTGTGTGTGCATGTGGTGAAATATGTCTTTACCGCTGTGAGACTCACTTTATACAAAACAAATGACCCCCAAATAAGTGCATTGTGTTTTGGTAAAATCAGTCCTATTTTAATTGCACAAAGGGAGTTCTTCTTTAAAGGACTAATGACAAGCAGCGATGGGGGCTGCTGTTTCCTGGATCTCTCTTCTCTCTGGATATGGGGCCAAGCACATTGCCCACCTTGTCAGAGCCCTCTGCGGACCTCCTTTGGCTGTTTCCACTTACAGAGGAGCCGACAGACTCCCTGCACTCGAGCGACTGGCCGAGGGTCACAGCCAGTGACTACCTCTACTACTGGGATTTGAACTTTTTCTGTCTGACCCAAATCCTGAGTGGACAGCCACGCTCCACTGCCTCCCTGCGGGTATAAATAGCGTCTGTGATCTCGTACATTTGCAGAGTGCTCTATGATTAACAAGGAGCTGTGTGCTCATCAGTGTCTATCGCCTACCTGCCTCACAGCAGCCTTGGCGGAGCACAGAGCGGTGGCCCACCTCCAGTTCTCGGGGTGAGGGTCAGGTGCAGCAAGCTCGGCGACTTGTTTGGGTCCGGTTCCCCTAGCTGTAGCTCCTGCGTTTCTCTTCCCTGCTGCTGCACTCCGTGGTTGGTAGCGAGGACCGCACGGGGCGGGCTCCCTTTGTCTTCCGTCATTTGCCCCCTGCTATTGATTTCCTTTCCACAGTCTGCCCCTTTCTGGACCTTGTCTCCCCACCTTCCCTCAACAACTCTGTTCATCTGCAGGCCTCTTCAGTCCCAGCTGTGCCTGGAGGGGCCGCTCCCAGGTCCTGAGGCCCCCAGCCTCCCTCTCTGTCCCGGTGCCCGGCTGCCCCTGGTGCTCTATCCAGCTTTACTCAGTTTCCCTCTATCACTCATCACCACCTGGCCTGTTTTATAATTAATCCATTAAAATCTTCCTTTCTCTCTGGACTATAAGCCCCATGAGGGCAGAAACTCCCCTTATTTATGTATTGTGATCTTCCTCCTGGCAGACACTTAGCGGACATCAGAAACACAGCTGCGTGTGTGGGAAAGATGGGGCGATTGTGGCCGAGTCTGAGTGTGTCCCTGGGGTCCTCCCTGCTGCAGGGTGAGCCCCAGGAAATTCTGTGTGGGTGAATGCTTCTGCTAGGTCCACATGCACCTGTCATGCTCAGCTGGCCTGGCCTCCGCCCCGCCCCCACCCCTCCAATGATGCTTTGTAAATGTACCAGGGGCTGAGTGATGTCACTGCAGTGTATTTTGGGAGTAGCCATGTGGGTTATACACACTTGAGTTGCTTTGAATGCAAACCTGACATCATACTGAAGGCAGCAGCAAACAACATATGCACAGTAAACAGGCAGAGACTGTCTTATTGATTAACAGATGAGGCCTCTATTATCGATCAAAGCTTGGCGAGGAAATTTATCACTTTTAATTTCAAGGCTGCCAAATATTTCTGCCTCTGAGCCAGCCATTACAGAAACAATTTAAAGGCACAAGCCTCCTTGGGAGAGCGGATTTCGCCTGGCACACTCTCCTAGGCTTGTGCGTCCCTGGAGCCACCTGGCTTTGCTGTTTCACTCACCCTGGAGAGTTGGGAGGGGTGGTCAGAGCCTCTCTGGGAGAAGGTGGAAGCAGTACTGGGCTTCGCGAGTGGGGGCCGATGTCTGTGTGTAATGAGGAGCTTGACCTTAGAGTGCCTGAGGACAGGGACTTTCATACACTGAGCTCAAGTTCTTGACTTCCTTGAGTGGGGTGGGTAGGGTGGCAAGGCAGCCAGATGTGGGCAGGCTTGGGCGAAGCCAGCAACCTGTACTCAACCCTGAGTGTCCATTTGGTTTATCTTCATTGGAGCTCGCCTGATGGTGCACATCCATCCTGTATTTGGTACAGGTTCTTCCTTTCTCTCTGCTTCTTAGTAATCAAAGTGAGATGCTACCACAGCCTGCATGATGACAGTTTCTAAGACCCTCACACCACATCCCTTTGAAGTCTGCAGCACTATGGGGTCCCTCACCTGATCCCAGACCTCCAGCATGCTGGCTGGGCCCACAAGGCACCCTCCCCTCCTAGTTTTCTGGAAGGAGCCGTGAGAATGGAGAAGAACCAGAGAAAGAAATACGATTAAAATCAGATCCCTTACAGATCCACAGAAAATCGTTGATGGCTAATGATTTGAGACTAGGGGGAGTTGCTCAGTGTCAGGGAGCTGTGGCTTCATTGAGCCCCAGCTTCCCTGTCCTACCCTGCTGTGGTTTTTTGGAGCTCCTTTTGCATTTCTGATCTAGAAGGATGAAGTCCTAGCTGTCACTCTGTGAACACAGACACTGGTTTGCCATCATCCCTAAGAGGAATTTTCTTGGCTTTTCTTCAAAGCTCTGTAAGCCGCATGCCAGGTGCTTGGCCTCAGGACATCCTGCAGCTTGAAGGGACACCCAGAGGTCATCATGGGATTCTTCCTCCCTTCAAGTGAAATGCATCCCCAGCCAACCGAGACAAGTGACAATACCTATTTTTAACTCTGTTTAGGAAAAGCAGTTTCATATCTTCCTGGGAGTACTTTTATCAGTAATTTATTTGACCTATGAACTTTTATTTATTAAGGACCTATAGTACATATCCTGTTCATCATTTGCAATATGAGTATCAGTGAGATACCTTAGGTTGATGGCCTCAGACTGCGGGATCCTTGTACTCCTTGATAGCAAGACCTGGTTTTTGGTGGCTGTCTTTGAGTTTTGAGTTCTCCTCCTCCTCCTCCTCCTCCTCCTCCTCCTCCTCCTCCTCCTCCTCCTCCGCTGCCACCTCCTTTTCTGTCTTTTTTTCTCCTCATTCTTCTCCTCCTCTTCCTTTCTCCTCCTCCTCATTCCTTCTCCTCCTCCTTCCTCTCTTTCTCCTTCCCTCCCTCTTCCCTCCTCCTCTTTTCTTTCCTTCTTCTCCTTTTCTTTCTTTCTCCTCATCTTCCTCATTCCTTCTCCTTCTTCCTCTTTCTCCCTCCCTCTTCCCTCCTTCTCCTCCTCCTCTCCTTTCCTCACTAAGTGGTCTAGGCTGGCCTTGAACTTGCACTTGCAATGATCCTCCTGCCTCAGCCCCTCCCAGGTGATGGGATTATAGGCAGGAGCCACCACACCCACTTCACATTTTTTCTAGACAGGCTCCCTGTATAGTCAGTGCTGCCCTTAAACTCTCTAGCCTGGGCTGCCCTGGACTCACAGTGATCCTTCCACCTCAGCCTCCTTAGCACTGAGAAACTTTTGAAAAAATACCTTGAACCATTTTTCCAAAACAGTTTTACATAAAACCCTGATGTATAAAATATGGAAGCTAGATTTTCTTTCTTTGCATTGAAGGAAGAAATGAAGTCAGGTCCCGTTTTCTTACCCATAAAGCAGCTTTGCAGATGGAACCCGAGGAGGCTGAAGGCATAGAAATTGAAAGCAGTAGCTCTGGAGCCAGGCTGCCTGGCTTTGAATCCCCCTCTGCTGTTCTGTGCTGTGGGACGTCGGCAAGTACTTGGCCTCTCTGAGCCAGGTCTTTCCTCAGCTGCTAAGTGGGGGTTAAAACTTCATGTATTTGAAATAGCTGTTGTTAGAGATACACAGAATGCTGTGTATTGAGCACTTAGTAGCATCATGCCTCGTATACGGCAAAGCCTCGGGAAACCTGAGGTGGTTTGAGAGCAGCATTAGCAGCTACAGCTATGTCTGAAAAGTAGCTGTGACTCTTAGGAGATGTCCATACATGACTGAAACACACAGGCACACTAAGGAAGTGCCATAGCGTGTGGACTGATAGTAGCAGATTGGAGAGAGCAGAGCCCCGAGGGGCGGCGTGCTCAGAGTGTGCATGCTCCGGTCATGACTGTAGAGCAGGGCTAGGAGAGACAGGGAGGAGATGGGCATTGCCCAAGCACACATACTCAGGGGGCACCAAGAGGTGCCTGGAGAAGGTGAGCAGAACAACCCGCCTGTGGGGCGCAAGCTGCCCAGGACAGGTTGTGGGAGGCCTGGAATCCATGCAGAGGAAGTCGGAATTTGTACAGATCGTGAGCCACTGTATCTTTGTGAGTAAGGACACGGGTAAAATCTAGTGGTCTCCAAGGAGCCTCTATCTGTCGGGTAGGTCAGAGGGTGGCCAGTGGTGTGGAACCATTCTAGAGTCTTTCGATGTGCTAGGCTTCAGTGCAGGCAGGGCCTTGGGAAACTGCATGGAGGAGCTGTGTCCAGAAGATATCTTGAAGGAAGAGTGTAAAGGCTTTGTCACTGGTAAAAAGCCCTTTTGCAGCTTAACATGGTGACAGTGTCTTACTGTGTTTTATAAACTGTTTCTAAGTTGCATCAGAATTAAGTTTCATCAAGTTGATTTCATTTGTTGTACATGTGTCAATTCATAGGTTCCTGCCGTGGGCCGGGCAGATGCCGCTGCACACAGAGTGGTGTGGTCTCTCTGTCAGAGCTTGTAGTATGGTGGGCAAGAGACAGGTCCGCAGGCATTTAGATAGACCACGCTTGGGAACATTACACGGAATGCTACGAGAACAGAAAGAAGGGCTCCCAACCCAAGCAGAGAAACAAATGTCAAAGATGAACTGTAAATGATGGGTAGGGTGGAACTCCTTGACCACAGGGGTCAAGGAGTACGCAGGTGGGGGCAGTGTCATCCGGTGTAGCTGAGAACAGGGAGCAAGGATGAGGGCTGGGAGATGGAGCAGGACATGTCACAGCAAGAGGGGCTCTGTGAGTCTAGGAAAGAGTTGAAGCTCCACCCTCCGGCTGGGGAATGGCTCAAGGCGCTGGACAGGTAGGTGCAGGTGGTGGTCAAGGCTAGACAGTGAGTTACTTTTGGACATACTGAATGGACGGACCCTGTAGACAACCAAGTACAGCTTCCATGTACTAGTACGTTGGCAGCGCATACTTTCTCACAAAGCATATTTATTATTGTGGGTATCATTTATTCCGATCCATCCTTCATATGGTGCTGTCCCTTCAGGATGACCCTTCTCCCCTAGGGTGTCTCACCTGGGTTTGATCTTTACTTACCGATTGTGTTTGTATCTTCTCTGGGAGAGCCCTTGGTCAAGTCACTTGGAGCTCATTTGGGTGGGTGGCCATGAACTGGAGGGGAGTCTGGGCTGGTCGCCTGTATTGTCCCTGCCTCGGGAGTGTCGCAGGCATCTGGCTCATCCCTTAGCACCCTCCCATGCTGTGCACACAGACTGTGGGCCTCGTGGTAACCGTTGCCTGTCCTTTCTTTCAGCGGGTGCCAAAGCCTTCGTCTGTGACCAGTGCGGTGCGCAGTTCTCGAAGGAGGATGCCCTGGAGACGCACAGGCAGACCCACACTGGTGAGTGCCTTTGGTTCCTTTTTTCCCACATCTTCCCCATGTGACAGTACATGGATGTGCAGTTCTTGTCAGCATCCTCTGCTGAGCAGACCCGACACCCAGTCCTTTGGTTGCTGTGGGCGGAATGGGCTTCTGTCACACAATCGTGACTCTTGCCTGTGGGGACAGGAATTTACAAATGTGACTCTGCCCCATAAGAACATCCATCCTGGGTCGGGCCAAGAGCTCTACTGCAACAGCCCCCTGAGATCCTGTCTTCACTGAGGCAACTTCTACCATCTTGTGGAGGGCTTAGGAAGCCCAACAGGTGGTCAGGAAGCCCCTCGTACCCCCTTGATGGAATATTGAAACTGTCACATGGCCACAATAACCTGGTTCTCCCTTTGTGAGGGGTGAGCCATCCTTTAACAGACATGATCTGAATGAAGTATATATTTGAACAGTAACTATCAGCTAGCAGTAGTATAGCTTCACCTGATTCCAAAGCATTGATTTCTCCACTTCCACATCATCTTATTGTGATTATTGTCTTCATCTGGGTAGCTTGCACTTTGTGTTTCCCACAGAGCCTGGCACTGTTCTTCCTGCTGTACACAATCCCAAGTGGCCAGTCTGTGACTCACCCTGGGAGGTGGGAAGCTGCTCCTGTGCCATGGGTGAGGAAGGGGAGGCTCAGAAGGAAAGGGACATGGTGGGGACAGACATGGCCCAACATGACCGTCAGAGCTCAGACAGCCTGCAGGTACCCCTCATTCTGCTTCGTTCCATTTGTGGACATAAGAACAGTGGTGAAGCTACCTGAGCTTATTTTGGATTTCCCCTATTCTTCAAAAGGAGAACAATAGTAGTATCTTATTTCCTAGGGCTGTTGTAGGAATTAACCAGAATATTTCACTGAAGTGCTTTGTGTGGGGGCCGGGGAGATAGCTCAGCAGAATAAGTGCTTGCCTGGCAAGTGCAAGGGCCTGAGTTCAATCCCTGGTTCCACCAAAAAACCAAAACCAAAACCAAAAAAAGAAGTGCTTTGTGGAGTGATTTGCTCGCAGTAAGCACTCAGTAAATAGAAGTAACTATATTTAATAAATATTTATTGAGTTCCTACAATGTGCCTGATGGTCGGACATGTAAGATACAGTAACAGATGAGACAGGCAGCATTCCTGGCCTTCTGGGGCTGAGATTCTAACTGGGAGAAAGTATGGGCCAGCGGGTACATGAGAGGGGTCATAATAAGCACAGTAGGAAAGAGAAAATATTGCTTGCCTCCCTGCCTTTTCTCTGTCCTTTCCCTCAGCCCAGTTGTTCCTTCCCTTTGAACAGTTTATTTTCTTTTCATGATGTCTACCGTATCTTTCAGATTTCATTTACTCTTTCTTATACTAGTGAGACAATAGATGTTTACACTTACATGTCTGATTTATTTCACTCATGAGTATGGTCTCTACTTGCATCTATTTATCTATAAAAGCCTCTAGTATATCTTTTCTTTTAAGTTTATCTTTTCTTTATAGCTGAGTAATACTCCATTGTATAAAAATACTACATCTTTTTTATTGATTCCTCAGTTGATGGGCATTTGGGTTGTTTCCAGGATTTAGCTATGATGAATTGTGTTGCTGTCCACATCTGAACAACCATTTTTTTTGTTTGTTTGTTTATTTGTTTTAATGGAACCAGGGATTGAACTCAGTCTCTTGTGCTTGCCAGGCAAGCCCTTATTCTGTTGAGCCATCTTCCCAGGCCCCTGAATAACCATTTTGAAGATAACAATATAACAACTGTTGTTGAATTTTTTTTGTTCAATGACATTTTGTATGGGGGTGGGGTGGGAAGATAGCTCAGTAGAGTAAGCACTTCCCTGGCAAGTATACTGGCCCGAGTTCAATTCCTGGTTCCGCCAATAAAAAAAATAAAATAAAATAAAAGAAAGAAATCTTGTATGGTTTCTAATTTTCTTTTTAGTATTTTTTATTCTCTTTTATATTTTTTCTTTTTATGTATTCGGTAGAGAGCCTTACTACCCAGCTTGGACTTGTAGTGATCCTCGTGTTTCCAGTCTGTCCAGCACTGGAATTACAGGTGTGTGCCACCACACCTGGTGTTGGTGGCCGGCTCAGTGCGCCTGGAGGTGGGGCTGGGGTGGCATGTGATGCAGGGGATTGAACTCTGGTTACTGGGCCCTTAGTCTGCTGAGCTATCTCGCCAGCCCTTATTTTTTGTTCTCTTTTAAAAATAAAAGAAAAAAGGGCTGGGGTGATGGCTCAGTGGAATAAGCACTCCTCTGGCAAGTGCAAGGGCCTGAGTTCAATTCCTGGTTCTGCAAAAAAAAAAAAAAACAGACTGAAGCGTAGAAAATACTAGAAAAGTGATATTCTAGATAAAACAGGCAGGAAAGCAGGGCTCTTTGAGGAGGTGACATCTGAGTAGGAAGGTGAGGGGCTTGCTGGGGCCTGCCTCAGTGGATGGAACCAGCTCATGCGGAAGCCCCGAGGTGAGGTAGAGTCCAACTTGTTCAAGGAGCAGCACGCAGGGGGCACGGTGGCAGAAGAGGGCAAGGTCTCGTGGTCACTGAACGTTTCGAAGGAATCTGGAGTTTATTCTGCATGTGGTAGGTGTCTATTATAGAGAAAGAAGATGGTTGCAAGTTACACGCTGAGATAAGAAACCTTCGGTAAGAAAATATGAAGTCTTACAATTCAGAAATTAAAAATGTAAATAACCAGGTTAGGGACCGGCCAAAGGATGTGCCTAGACAGGGCTGCAAGGATAGGCGAATGGCCAGTGAGCACAAGGCAGATGCGCCCACCGCTAGCTGTCAGGGAGGTAGACAGCAGCGCCATGGTGAGAACCACTTCACACACCAGGATGTGGCCGTAATAAACGACACAGAGAGTAGTGGGGTGGTGGAGTGTGTAGAAAAAGGAGAGGCCTCACACGCTGCTGCTGGGAATGTGAACCGGCACGGCCACTTTCAGAACAGATTGGCAGTTTCTGAAAAGGTTAAACGTAGAGTTGCCGTACGACCCAGCAGTTCCACTCCTGCCTGCCTACCCGAAGGATGGAAGCAGCACAGAAGTGTGTTCATGAATGTGCGCAGCAGCACTGCTGGAATAGGCAAGAGTAGAAACAGTCCAGGTCCTTGCGCTTATGAATCGGCCAGCGGAATGTGGCAAGTCCACGCCAGTGAGTAGAATTTGCCTGTAAAAAGAAATGAAGCACTAGTACATTTGGCAGTATGGGTGGATCTTAAAAATGCTCTATGAAGGAAGCCGGATGCAAAGGCCACGTGTTCTGTGGTTTGCATTTATACGAAATGTCCAAAATAGGCAACTTTATGCAGACCCAAAGTAAATTAGTAGGTGCAAGAGGCCAAGGGTATTGGAGGTGAATGGAGAGTGACTGCTAATAGATACATTCCTTTTTAGGAGGGTAAAACCAATCTGAAATTATTTGGGGTAATGGTTCCACAACTCTGAATATATTATTTGTGAAACAGTACACTTCAAAGCATGAGTTGTATATTTGATGATATGTGTATTGTGCTGTAGTGAAGTTTTGTGTGTCTATGTGGAGATTATAGGTGATATAGGACAGAACTGAGCTTTTGCATGTGCCAGGAAGGGTAACTAGTGTCACACATGCCACTATATATACACAAACATATATATATATATATATATATATATATATATATGTATATATAACTGTGTATGTGCATGTGTGTATGTACACAGCTTTACTCATAGATACATAAATATTTGTTTATATATCAAGATATACATACACATAAACATTTACAGAAAGGTGAAAGTTCATTGGAGGGTTCTTAGTTATTTTTTCCATGATAGGGATGATCCCAGAGCCTTGTACACATCAGCTGTGTGCTCTACTACCGAGCTCTGCCCAGCCCCTTTGAGGGTTTCCAATGAGAGGGTGACATGGCTTGATTTATGTGTTTAAAGGAGAACTCTGGCACCTGCATTGAGAACTGACCATGGGGAGTGTTTCATCTATCAGCTGCTGTGGAACAGACCACCCCAACGGCAGCTTAGAACAATAAAGTGTTATTATCTCTGACAGTTCTATGGGTTGATTGGACCTGGCCGGGTGGTTTCACTCCGGGTCTCATGACTGCCATCAGGTGGTGGCTGGGGCTAGAGTCCTCGAAGAGTCCCCTGGTCTGGAAGTCGGTGATAGCTTCTCCACTCTAGATACCGGACTCAGCCCTCTCCACGTGGTTTCTCTGCAGCAATAGCAGGGATTTGTTCTTACCTGACAGCTCAGGGATCTGGGAGTCGGGGGATGCAGACCCTGTCAGACTCTTAGCCTCTGGGAGAAGAGCTGTGGAAACAGGCGGTCTCACTTCTGTATTTTACGGTTCCACCTTGTGACACATCAGCACAGGCTTAAGGTAGCGAAGCTCAAGCTTCCCTTCTCAGCGGAGGGAGGGGCAAGGATGTAGAGGGGAAGAGGAATTAATGGCAGCTGTCTTGGCGACAGGCTACTGCAGTGTCTGGAGTGGACCAGCGGACAAGAGTATTTATAGGTTCTGGTCCCTCCGCCTTACATAGTCTGGAGTAGAAACCATCACGCTTAAAGTGGGTATCACAGACTTTGATTTGGGGGCTGTCGTCAGTGCGCCACCCGTGACCTGCTCAGTGATGACAGAGTGATCTGAGCTTCAGCAAGGGTGGGGAATGGAAGAAAAGGGATCCAGCTCAGGGATGCAAGGCCCAGGTGCGGCCTGAGGAAGGCTCCCGGCCGCCTGTGTATGGGTGAGGGTGAGCTGCTTCTGCAGCAGAGCACAGCAGCCGCTTGCTAGTGTGGGAAAGGCTCAGCGCCTGGGCGGTACCGTAGCACCTCAGCCTCCTCGTAGGGTTGGCCAAGAGATGGCCGGAGTGTCTTCCTGATGCTTAGTTGCGGTCCTCTATCACTCCTAGCTCCTAGCACTGCTTCCTGCTGATTCCAAATGGATCCACAGCCTCCTCTAATAAGCAGAAAAAGAACAGAGGGAAAGATCTGCTTCCCAGCTCTGTTTTAGGAGAAGGAAGAAGCCCTATGACAGGGAGTAATGCTAAGCTACCAGAAGGGGCTGAGCCAGATGGGGTGCTGGGAGCGCTGGAGAGTGGGGGAGAAGCCTGGAAAAGGAAGAGGTGTGGAGGACCTGGGGGAATAGAAAAATGCTAATGTGGCCTGGTATTTTTTGATACTTTGTAAAACACTTCATTATACCCATTTTAGAGATGAGAAATGGAGGGCTGTGGGCCTCTACTTAGTGGTAGGAGGAGAAGTGGAGCTTGACCCACCTGCACCCTCAGGGCTCTTCCCTCCTCTTCCAGCTGCCTGTGTGTTGACTGCTTGCTGTTGGCCCAGGGATTGGGTGGTTCAGAGAGGCCTACTGAGAGTCACTGAGCCTGTGGCCCTGTCCCAGGTAGGGCGCTTTAGGATCCCTGTGGCCCACTTCACTAGGATTTCCTGGTACTCTTCTTGTGGCAGGATGCAATTTCTTTGAATCGATTGGAGGTGGGAGTTCCTTGCCCAGGGCCTCCACATGAGGAGCAACAAACCTTTGCGCAACACTGCCTAAAGCAAGCGATCATGGTGACTTAAGGGTGTTCTTTAAAAAAAATTTTTTTTTT
>NDGN011557779.1:1942-12381 GCA_002564285.1 Tympanoctomys barrerae | reverse complement strand
TTGAACTCAGGCCCTTGCACTTGCCAGAGAAGCGCTTATTCCACTGAGCCATCTCCCCAGCCTAATTTTACTTTTCTAATTCTCTTAAACTATATCTAAAGTTGCCTGACATTAATTTTAAATGTTGATAACCTGGTGTACTAATATTTATCACCACAGAAATAATTGGGAAGTGAGTCTGGATACAGAGTTATAATCAGAATGAAATCAATTTACAAATTACAAATAAATTTTAAATATAATACACTAATCCAAGGGGGACTAGAGAATGGACTAACAACTGATCACCTGGAATGAGCACTAAATAGCAGAGAATGCTTGATCTCTGTTCTTAGTTATCAGTATTGTTACAACATACATTCACTAAATGTTTTAACAAAAAGACGGGGATTAACTCTGAGGAGATAGGGTCAAAGAAAAAGTCCCCAGGCTTATCAATATATTGTTTACCAGAGCCATAGATAAAAAGTAAAGACAATTACATTGAAAATAAAAAGGAAAGGATATATTAATTCTACAATATTATAAGTTTTTCTGGTTGTATTTGTATAGTGCCTTTAGCACAGCATAACTTGGATGCTTGTAGTTCTGTTTAGGCAAAGTATCAGTATACCTCAAGAAAAAATAATGGTTAAGATGTAAATGTTCCCCAAAATGTGTGTTAATTAGTAAAACAGACTGTATTAACTATAATAATAGGAATGTGAACACTCAGATTAAGTGATATAACCCCTTTAATGAATATGTAGATAAAGGTTATTGTTAGCATATATAAAACAAATAAATATCAGTATGTACACATAACAATATATATGTCAAAACAGAAATATGTCCGTGTAATTTATATCATTAAAATATGATTCAATGGTTTTTAAAAATTATTTTGTCTAACATTTTTCAATCTTTGTTTTTTATTAGTACATACATTTTCCTGAAGTTATTTTATAAAAATTACTAAAGATTGAAATGTTATATGAACAAAATATAGACTATTTTGACTCTCTTTGAGAGGCCTTATGCAAACTGTCAGTGATAATAAATCAGTTTTTTGAAATTGCTATAAAGTCTTTGCTAAACTAATATTATATAAAAATGTCTCAAAACCAAATGAATCTTCTTTTCTGTGATTCTTCCTATTTTTGACATAACATGTCTACCAGAAAACCAAGCAATTTGTAAAACACATTATATAGATAAAACATTTAAAACACATCACCAATTATTTTAAAGCAAGAATCTTTCGTGAAGTGTTAAGGTGGATTCAGAAATTCCTTAAGCTAGAAATGATCTAGTAGATTATAGTGTGAAACCACCCTTCTATACATTATTGCTGGAATCCTACACTGATTTGGTACTCAATATATAAGAATTGGCTTTCCTACACAAATGTAGAGACAATACTCAATTGGAACAGAGTAAAATAGATCTCATTTTCCAATTTATAATTATACTTCAATTTAAACACAAACTGAATAACAATGAAATATATCAATAACACATACCAAGGCTTTATCCATAATGATTTGTATTTTCAGAGTCCTTGGCAAGAGTGCACCCCATGATTGTTTCTATGAGACAAAGAACATGAATAAAAACATTTTCAGAATTATAACAATATCATGTATTATATATTAATGGATCTCTAAGCAGCATAGAAATAGAGTACTTAGATGTACATGAACAAAAATGTATGCATAAATATGAAGACAATATAAATGTAAAAAGATGGATGCACAGTTATTAAGTAAGCAAAAGAGAGTCTTTAGAAAAGGTTCAGTTAAGTTTTTCCCTTTTATTTCTGATGCTGGCGAATGAACCCAAGATCTCTCATACACTCTACCAGTGAGTTACATTGTCAGCCCATGCTATATATGTTACATTTGTCATTATCCCAAAAGTTGTTGAAATAAGATATAATTTTATATTTCTTTCCTCTCAAAACATTTCCAGTGTACCTTCTAGGACACTATCCCTAACTTTTATTTCAAGCAAACTTCATTCAATTTTATCCTAAATGTGGTACATAATTTGTACTTTTACATCTTTACATTAGCTTAATGTGTTCCACATTCAACTATGGCAAGTAACCTGCAAACAATGTAAGAGAGAGAAAGAGGCTTGTTTTTATCTTTTGCTCCTATTGCTTTTGCTATCTTCCACTACCATGGACGGTTGTCCCTGTGCCATGCCAACCTGTGCCAACATTATGGATGAAAACCTCAAAATTATAAGCTAAATAAGCTTTTTCCCTTTTAACTTTATATGTCAGTTATTTTGTCTCAGCAATGACAGAAAAGTAACACAATTGCTTGCTCCATTTCACATTTTCTTGACTATATTAACATTACAGATAATTTATTTGAAATAATAATTATACATATTTATAAGGTATACTACAATATTTGTATATGTTTATCTTAGGGAATAATCAAATCAGTAGGGTCATGTATCTCTCATCTCATACATGTATTGTTTTTAGGTGTGAACACATAAATACTGTAGATTTTAAGCATTTACACCACAGAAAATGACAAGTTCTATTTCCATATCACTTTTGGAAATGTTCACTATACTATTATGAATTATCATAGAATAGCTCTACCAATCCTATTCCCTCCATGTAACAGACCTTGATCTTGATGACTGCTATCTCCCTCCTCACACACATACAAGTGTATGTTAACCAGCATTCCACTCCATAAATTATGAGGTCTGACTTCCTAAACATTTTATATATGTCTGGGCTGTTTTTTGTTACTATAACAAAACAGCTTGCAAACAGATGATGAAGATGTTTGTTTAGCTCACAGTCTACAAACTGAATAGGATGGTGCCATCTGTTCATCCTGATGAAGGGCTCCTTTCCACAACATAGAATGACAGAGAATATCATGGTGACAGGATATGTGAGGGGAGACATCATATATCAAGACAGGAGAGACTAAGGAGAAAGATTTGTCCTTTTCCTATGACATGCTGCAGAACCTCATTGAACTGGTTTGAGGATAGGACCCTGTTTACCTCACTAGGCACAAATGCTCGAACATCTCACCTCCTAACATCACTACACTGAAGACCTGGCTGTCAGCACAAGAACTTACTTAAGGACTTCTACAGCTTGTAATTTGCCATTTCCCCAAAGCTTCACTTACTCACAGGCAGCATTTTGGGGAGGTGGCTAGATCATGTGTGGGTGACACTGGATTATGGATGTGATAACTCGATTATGGGTATGATAACTGGGTAAGTGCCCTGACTGGTTTATTATAGTTTCCTGGTGTGTATAAGAAAGCCTGTCCTTGCAGTGGGTAGCAAAACCCAATGGGCTTGTATCCTGAGTGCAATACACAGAAATAGAAAAGCTCACTGCTGGTTGCTTTCTGCCTGCCAACCTGTAAACCTGTTTCTCTTTTGCAATGCCCCTTTACCTTGGAGCCAGGCAACTGCAGGCTGAAATCTCTACAAGCCATGAGCTAACATAAACCCACCCTTCTTTAACTTGTGACTATTGGGTATTTTGACCCAGAAAAGAGAAAGTAACCAAGACAGTGACACTCCTGAATTGTAGTCTAACCATAGTAGCATATGAGTGAAGTCATGCAAAACTGTCTTTCTGTGCCAGGTTATGCAACCAAGCACAATGTCCTGCAGGGTTCCCTATGTTGTTATAAATGACTAATCTCCCTTCATTTATAGAGTATTATTCCACTGTACGTGTTTATATATGAATGCACATACACAAAGAGTAATATTTTTTAAATCTATTCTTCCATTGAGGAATACAGAAGTAGATTCTATCCTGTGAATAATGCCATGACTTAAATGGAGCTATATTTATCTCACTTACACAGGGATAATTTTGTTTAATATATGTTATCTCCCAGTGCATGTCTTATTTTTCTCATTGCTGAGAAAAAAATATCTGAAACCCAGTTAAAGGAGGAAGTATTTATTTAGCTCACAGTTTGTGGAGGTTCCCAAGCATAGTTAGCTGGTGCCAAGGTAGAGGGGCATTGCAGAAGAGAAAAATATTCATGGAAAAGCAGGGCAGGCAGAAGTTACAAGCAACAAGCAATGATCACAGCTCTTACATTTTATCTTAGCTGTTCCTTTTATCCACCCTTAGGGTGGGTAGCGCTCACACCCTTAATCCTAGTATGGTGCCATGACTCAATCCCAGAAGTACACACTTAGATCCCTCTATCTCTGAACAGGCCTACTAATGACCACCATGAGGCTTTCTGGGACAGCTAGACACAAACTATAACATTATCTTTTCTTTTGACTTTATATTTGTTTACATGCTATCTAGTACTTTTAATTTCCCATACATTTTTGAAGACCTACCCCTTTGTAGTTCATGGGTTGAAAATTTATTCTCTCAATACATGAGAGTTTTTCCTTTTGACAATTATGATTGTGTGCTTTTCTGTCTAGAAGATTTCAAATTTGATTCATGCCAGATGTAATGGTGTGTGCCTGAAATCCCAGTAGTCAGGAGGCTGTGCCAGGAGTATCACCTTGAGTTCACAGCTGTGCTACAAAGTCAATTCAAGGCCAAAATGAACTACATAAGGGACCCTGTCACAAAACAAACAATGAAAAAACAAAAAATGCTAGTGATATTTTCTGATTTTGTATCCTGCAGCTATTTTGAGATCACTTATTAGCTCTAGTGGCAGATTATCGTGTAGCATCTATTCTTGTTTTATACTAATAGAGCAAAACACTCAAGGCTGGGTTATTCCTATAATAGACAGGTGAATTTACTTAATGTTTCTAGAGGTTGAAGGACATAGCACTGACTTTAGCCTCGTTCTGGAAAGGGCCAGTGGGTAGGCATCACCAACCCAGGAGCCAGTGTGAGAAGGAGAGATTACAAGGAGATTGGAATCCACAGAAGCTTCTAGGGGCAAACTGGAGCCTGAGGGAACTATATAAGGCTCATCTTAAGGCACATTCTGTCCATGCTCACTTCAGCAGCACATACACTAAAGGCGCACTCTCAATGACACAAGAACCTCCCACTAGAACCCACTTCTTGATGGTCCTAACAGCTCTCTATCATTGCCACACTGCAGACCAGTTTCCAACAGGCCAACCTTTGCCAGACACATTCAAATCATACCTGCAATCTCTGGAGGGGGAACAAAGCATATCTAAACCTGAGCACATTTATTTCCTCCTTTCTTATTGGTGTCTATTTTTTTTAACCTTTTGCTATAGCTAATATTTCCAATATATTGAAGGATAGAGAGTAAACTTCCTTGTCTTGCTCATGATCACAGAGGTAAATCTTTCAACTTACCTGTCTGAATATTATGTTACCTATTGCATTTACCATATTGGTTTTTAGTGGTTTGAGGAATGAACCCTACCTAATTTGTTCATATGATTATGGAAGGATGAAGAAATCAATCAAGTGCTTTCTTTTCACAACGACTGATAAGATTGCATGGCTTTTGTCCCTGACTTTGTTAACATGTGTATTATATCTTTTGACTTGCCTGTCAAGAAACATCTTTGAACCCAGGGATAAATTTCATTTGATCATGATGAATGATCTTTGTATTTCTTTACAAAACTCTTTAGTTTATTCATGCATTGCTTGCCACATTTTATTTGCTTGTATTTTTTATACTTCACTGGTTTTAAGATGATTATTTGGAAATATCTTGTTTTATGAAAAATAAAATTTCATAGTCAAATAAGGACAATAATAGTTACTACACTGTGTATAATTATTTCAATGTGATTTTTCAAAGTATAAGACATACACAAGAAGATTCTCATTTTTTCACCATATGTGAGAGGGCCTGAAACCATAGTGTAATATCATTTCAAGGTTGTTTTAGAGTTGCTTATACCTATCTCTGGGCTTATGGAGAGATATCTCTCTCAGCAAGTCCCATTGTGTACAAGCATGCCCTCTGTCCACAGTTGACAGGGGCTGGAGCCAATCAATAGGGTCATTTCAAGATCCAAAATGAGATGATGGTCAGGTCAGCCTGAAGAGCAGTGTTGGACACACCTCTATCCCTATTTCTGACAGACAGGATTGGTTTCATCCCACTGTCTAGAGATCTGATGAAATACATTTCCTGGATGAAGGGCAGGCGGAAATCTGCCATAGATAAGTCCATTCTCAGACTTGTATGTTTCTTAACAAATGCTTGGTTAGGCAGCACTGCCCTCAAACCACAGCTCTGAGGCCTGAGATCTAAGATTCAGGGCCATTTCCAGATCTTCCAACGTGACCAAAGTTGGCAGGCCCATCCCAGGCACACTGGTGGGTGAATCTTGTTGCATTTCTCTGTGCAGGTGGGCTGCCCTCAGGCCACCACAGAGAATGGCTGCAGGTAAGGCAAAGCCCCTTCAGAACTTTCCATAGAATGCAGGCTGGTCAACTCATGGTGCACTGATGGTAGCATCTCATGGCGTTTTCCTGTAAGTGTGGAAGGGCTGCTGGAGCACAGATAAGCAGTGTTGCTATGGTGTGGAGGCTGGAAAACCTGCCCTGTGGTTTGCACAGGCATTCTCCCACTGGGTAACTGCATGATGAGGAATAATTTGACACCACTCTTGATGGAAGCTGGAGCTAAATGGCATGACAATTTGAGTCCATAGCCAGAACAGGTCGACATTCATCAATCCTGTTTGTCAAAGTAATAATTGATGCACTTTCTGCCATAGCCCCTGGCAGACCACTGTGCTAGCAGGGTCAAGTCAAAACAGATGCAGCTGAGTCACTGAACACGGCTACTTCCGGGGCTGGGTCAGCATAGTTGGCAGGTCTACCATCCAGATAAAGGGCTGAAGCCTCAAAATATCCTCTTAGGATCTGGTTTCACTATTATTTCCTAAAGTCCCAGTACCTAGTCTCTTCTAAGACACAACAATGGTTGGCTAAAAAATATTTCTTGTGGATATCCAAGGAATATGACCTGAGCAACTTCTATCAACTCCAACACTGGCATTTGAGTACAATTGTATTTTTACGTAATTTTTTTCAGTTTAGGGCCGGCCAAATAGTTCAGGAGATTAAAGCCCCTGCAAGCAAGCACAGGGACTGGGGTTCTATCCCAGGGCCTGCCCTGACAGCCCCACGCCCAGAGCACACTGAGACAGCAATTGACACTGGGTGTGGTGGTGCATGCCTGTAATCCCAGCACTTGGGAGACTGGAAACAGGTGGATCATTATGTCTGATCCAGTAGTGAGATCCTGAACACCCTGTAGACCCTCCCTGACCCTTCCCTAAAATGCAGGGAAAAAATTGTATTTTTTTGGCTTAAAAAGCTTTATTTTTCCTACATTTACTTTATTAGCCTGTCTGGATATTTCTCCAACACAATATGTAGTTGTAAATTACAGAGCAGTAAAGAGCATAGCTCTGGAGTGATAATATCTGATACATACATACTCCTGTGGACTGTAAACAGATTTTGGTACTGAAATATGTCCTTAGGTCATTTTAAAATCTTTATTTTGAGACAGGTTCTGTCTAAGTTACTAGGATGGCTAGCTTGGGCTCAAACTTGTGGTCCTCTTACTTCAGTAGCCCAGAGAACTAAAATTTCAGTTTTAGTTTAATTCTTCCCAGACAATTTCTAGCATAGTAGTTTAAATATTTTTGATGTCTATTTTCTGATATGAAGAAAAAAAATAAAGGTATTAAATCCTAGAGTAGTCAGGAAAGTTGGAATAATGATATAATTATATGTCTCTTGTTACTTAAGTGTCATTGTTTGTCTTTCTTTCTTTCTTTCTTTCTTTCTTTCTTTCTTTCTTTCTTAGTACAAGGTCTACAGTGTCTCACTACACAGATCTGCCTCATAGTGATCCTCCTGTTTTTGGCCTCCCAAACTCTGGGATTATAGGCTCATGCCACCATGCCCAGTCTCAATTGCTGTCTCATCAGGCCTCAGGGCAGGGCTGGCACAGCATGCTGTGGTTGAATCCTGGTCCCTGCATCTGCTTAAGCAGGCACTTTAGTTCCCTGAGTTATCTGGCCACCCCTATCATTAGTTTTTCATTCAGTATTTTGAATCTTCTATTTATTATATAGATATTATTTTATATACTCCATGAATATTTCTTTTTATTTATTAAGCTTATTTGAGAGTACATGCATTTCTTTTAGGTAAAATCTCATTGAACAAGGGTGCTATGGCTTTACTTTAGGCTATAAAACCTAGAGCAATTTGATTTAATAGTGATTAGTGTGAAGAATACAGCACTACAGTAGGAGAAAAGCTAAGAAGTTGTTTTATCCTTTTTTTTCTTGTTTATTGTTGCAATATTCTTATTTGGGATTAACCTCAGGGCTTTCACATTAAGATACACACTAAAATTTTTGTTGGTGTTGTTATTAGACAGAATCTTACTAAATCACTAAATTTCCCGGTTAGACTCAAACACTCCAGATTCCAGCATCAGCATCCCAGAATGCTGGGATTATAGGCATGCACTGTCAAACTGGGGATTTTCCCCACATCATTTTTGGTAGTGCATATTGGCCATATAAATTAATTTGTCTTATTTTGGTAGATTCTTCTGTAAAGATAAGATATTATCATCATTTTACCCCTTAGACACAGAATTATAGACTACTATTTGCCTTATTTATAAACATTGCGGTATTATTTTTCAAATTTGAGTAATTCCATTGAAATATTTATGGAATTCTGTAGCTTTATAAAGACAGATTTTATATCTGCTTAAAACTTAAATAATTTGTACCACTTTGCATGGATTATTATGTTATTTATTCAATTTCATTTTTACTACTCATTTGTGATGGAATTCTTAGTGTATGATATTATTTAACTTTCCTTTCATGATCTTCCTTGTGAACTTGTAAGGGCTCTGCCCTTTTTTTGGATAATTTCTGGAATTTTATCTCATGAGCCTTTATCCAGCTACACATGGTGGCACATATTTGTAACCCGAGCACTCAGAAAGTTGAGGCAGGAAGATCACTGTTGAGTTTAAGGTCAGCCTGGACTACATAGGGAGACTTGTCTCAAAAATACTATGTCCAGAGGCTGGGGGAACAGCTCAGTGGCATAAATCCCTGTGTGGCAAGTGCCAGGTCCTGAGTTTGATCTCCAGTAATGCATGCTGTGCTGGCCCTGGAACCCCAAGTGTGCTGTGCTGGCCCCAGAACCAGACATGGTGGTGTAAGCTTGTAATCCTGGCAGTGGGGAGGCTGAGACAGGAGGATCACTAGGAGTCTGAACTGCATAGAAAGACTCTGTATCAAAAAAAAAGAAAAATACTATGCCCATTTTATTGTGAAGTCACATGTGGAAGTTTTGAAACTGACATGAAATGTAAAGTGGAAAATCCTACATTCAAATTTGTAGTGATTCACAGTCAAAATGTACCTGAAATAAAAATGTTACATAAAATTAATTTCAAGCTCTGTGTGTATATGTACACATGAAACATAAATGGCTTCTATACTTAATAATGCCCAATTCCCAAGATATTTCATTATATAAATATTGAAAATTCCAAAACGTCCAACCTCTGAAACATTTTTGGTTCCAAGAATTTAGATAAGTGAGCCTCACTGTACAGAATATCTGTGACTGGCACCTCCATATTTCAGACTTTCCAAAGGGGGAAAAATATTATTTGCCTTCTAGGACAGACAGAAAATATTGGAACAAGTACATTCAATTTACAAATACTAGTACAATTTATTTTACGCTTACTTCTAGCATACTTAGGTAAGCCAATTTCAGTAACATTTCAGTTTTACTTAGGGGTAGAAAGGAAAGGCATAAAACCTATACCCAAGCATTTCCATTCCCGCAGTGATATCTAGTATCTATTAATGATAAAAAATGTGATTGTTCAAAAGTTTGGTCCATTAATTCAATTATTAATTAAACAAAACATGAACACAAACTATGACATAGTTTTATTAAACATATCATTTAAAAGTTCACACATACATGTGTACTAATACATGAAAATAAGTAGAAGGATCTACGTGAGAAAGTTAGCAGTGCGTTCCCTTCAATATTTAGCACTAGTTTTGGCTTTGCATTCCATTTTTATTTTACACTTGCAAATCTTTCACATTTTAATAGATACATTAAACAGTTTTATTTTTAAAAATAATAAATATAGCTTTTAATTACTTGGAAAATATGCATTATTCACTTAGAAAAAACAAATGACACTGCCACGTGCTGGGAACACCCAGACCCAGTCCTAGCCCAGGTCCAGTGAGTGTGTGGGAGAGCTTCCTGCTACCCTGCACCGGTGGGACCTATTATTGGTCCCAGCCCAGGCGCAGCATGGGTGAGACCCTCTTCCACCCCCTTGGGATGCCCCCCACCACTCCGCAGCACCTCCCCTACCCCACCTGCTGAGTAGGAATTTCTGCCACGTTTCAAGAACCCTAAGACCCAGTCCTAGCCCATC
>NDGN011557769.1:2164-14085 GCA_002564285.1 Tympanoctomys barrerae | reverse complement strand
TGAGATTATGAGAAAAAGAACTGGCAAAAATTGCAAAGCTTTAGGGTGCAGGGTCCTAATGTTGTTTTTCTATTAGAATAAAAATGAACAAAAGTATTTCTTGAAGAGCTTCCAAAGCTAACATTAGAAAAAAGCAACTGGTGGGATAGCTCAGTGCACTTATAGCCTGCTTAGGCAAGTGCAGGGACCAGGCTTCGATCTCCAGCACCACGTGCTGTGTCAGCCCTGCCCCCGAGTGGGCTGAGCTGGCCACAGAGTCTGGGTGTGGTGGTGGCATATGCCTGCAATCCCATCGCTGGGGAGGCTGATTCAGGAGGATCACTAAGAGCCGGGGCTGTGCAGTGAGACCTTGTACCAAATACATAAAATAACTAAATAAATACAGTTAGAATATACATCTCTGCATTGTTCAACTTGGTCATTTTTAAGTCGCTGCATACTAAAGCACTGGCTTCCATCATGGTCTCTTGTGCTCTCAAACACTGACACGTTCATGTGTGTGCATTTGCTTGCACACCAATGCACCAAATCTATGGAAGAAAAAAGACAACATCAGTCCTCTTCTTTGTGTTTTTCATCAACTGTAGCTACAAAGTCAGCAGTAGTAAATATCTCCACGCTTGCTTCAGGTTCAAAGGCTTTGAAGTGCAGACAGGAGTAAATTTTATGTAACAGGCAAAGAGAAAAGCAGTGCACAGTCCAACCCCCCAGCGAGCACCATCCTCAGCCATGTAGTTACTTTTCCTTCATCTGTACTGTATCTAGGTGATCAAACCAAAAGTAAGTGATCCACAGGCTCTTCAATTTTCATCAGCAATCACCTTTTTCATTCATAAATAAATCAAAAGGTGATTTTCATCCTTTCTTCTCTCTAACTGCTAAGATCGGAGCAAGTACTTTTACAATAGAAACAAGGAAAATTAGATTTCCTCAGATGCAAATAGGCAACTAAGCACAACCCTACCCAAGGCTGCAAGGCCACATGATAGAAACACAGGGGTGGGTCAAGGCAGGAAAGTTGCAATCTACCTTCCCAAAGGCCAACTACAGCTGTCTGCAGGAATCCAATAAAAGAGGTGAAGTGCCTTAGTTCGGGTTTCTATGAAAAAGTATGTGAAGCTGAGAACTTTATCAAAGAGAATCATTTTGACATCATAGGTTTAGAAGATGGGAAGCTCAGGAACATGGGGTCAGCACTCGCCAGCTGCTAGTGAGGAGCAGGTACTGCATGAATCATCACAGACCAATGAGAAGAGCAGCACGCACAGCGGAGGTGGAGCACAGGTACCAGGCTCTGCTCGGGCTATAGCTAAGCCAGTCCCCGGGAGGCAACTCTTTCTGGAAAAACTAACTCTTTTTTCAAAGGCAGTACCTCCTCTCTCTATGGTCACTCTGGGGTCCAATTTCAACTTATATTTTGGCAGGGACAAGCGACATCCAAAGCAGAGCAGGACATAAAGTGATGTCCTGAAGTAGAAGTGAACATGGGAGCCGGCACTGAGGTGAAAACGACCAGAAGGCTCAGGTATGGACAGCTGCGGGCTCTATCAGAGAAGCTTCTGTTCTGTTTCATACTTAAAAGGGAAGGAAGGAGGGACACAGTGCTCAGCTAATGCTCTTCCTCTCTACGGCTGCAATATCTACTCGACCGTGTGCCCTCCCACCTGATGCTTCTGTAACGCCGAGATTAAAACACAATCAGAGAGGCCACCAGGCAAACACCTTTTATTCCCTTAATGAGAACTATGATGTACTGCCTTATTTTTTTAAAAAAATTAACTGAAATTTATTTTATAAAGCAAGAAACTTCTAAAGGAGGTCACAGATTTATCATGAGGGTAGAAGTCATAAAAAATTATAGTTACAGGCTAGGCAGTTAAATCAAAATTACACACCACCCCATTAATTTTATAATCAATAGAGATAAAGGAAATGGGGAGATAAAGCAAATAATAGACTACCAGCTCAAACCAGATCAATATGTACTTATTGGCAATACATGTAAGATGCCTTGAAAAGATGAGGCAGTGCAGAACCATGTTCTGTCTACCTTTAAGCAGCTTAGCATCTGGCTGCATAATTGATTAGTATTATGCAGCAAATTTATCAGCAATAACACTGCTAGAAGCGTCACAAGGCTTTGTATAAGTAATGGTCAAAAACTCACGTGGAAAGGACTGTATTAAAGTAATGATTAAGAGCATGGGCTACAGAGCCAGAATTTTTGGCTTTGAATCCCAAACATACCACTTAAAAGCTCATTGACCTGGAACCAGTTCTGTGTCTTTTAACGGGAATAAAACATGAGGTAACTCACATGATGATGATAAAAGTTTAATGAGGCGAAACTTGCCAAGTGCTGACAAATAAGGCCTTGTACATAGTGTAGCAGACACGTGCAGTGAGTGAAGTACGACGCAAAGGTAGGAAGGTTCTTGGCCACTCGACAGTCTCCCAAAGTCCTTCAGGATTTTCAGCAGTGAGGAAGGGTATGTCCCTTCTGCCCCTTCCACTGAGCCTTTTCCTGCTGCTTCCAACATTCTGACGTCTCAACTATTACAGAAATTAGAACTGACAAGTAGCCTTCTATTTTATGAACCTGCTGTAAAAATTTCATCTCTCCTTCCCCTCATGGATAAACTTTTTAAGACTCTTCTACAAGTGCTTTTATTTATTTTTTGCTGAAAACTATTTACTCTTCTATTTCTCTAAGCAGCACTCTAGTCTCTACCTTTCTGCAAAAATGATAAAACTGGTTCAACACCTAAATTCAAATTCCATTTTCATCAGTCAACATCTTTGGAATATTGAAAGCGACTCAGCATTGGATCATCACCCTTTTCTCCTGTCTAGACTCTGTCACTGTTATTAGAATGGTAACTCTTTGGAGTAAGAGATTTTTCTCTTTGCATATTTTGGTCTTCAGGAGTAAAGAGAAAAATCAAATTAATTTTCTAATTCTTCTTGTCACTTCTGAGATTGTCCCCCAAATCCCTGCATCTGATATATATATATATATATATATATATATATATATATATATATGATTCTCTCCCCTTGAGCACAGGCAGAGTTTTGGTGTGATTGAATTCAACCCTGTGAGTAGGTTGTTTTTGATGAACAAGGTGAAAGGCTTGTATGAACCTAATTATGCTTCACAAATCAGCACATCTGAGATAATCCAAAGGTGGATTACGTTGGGTGGGCCTGATTTAACCAGCTGAGCTCTTAAACGGAATCAGATTACTCTTCTTCCTGAAGGAAAAAAATTAAAGGCTTAAAAGAAATTGTGTTGCTGGCCATAAAAAAGCGAGTTGCTAGCCGAATCAGTTTAATGAGCACCTATATGTGGCTCTCTCTAGATGTGTAGACTGTTCTCTTTTATCTCCATGCTCTATTTTTCATATTTCTGGCTATTCAGTTACATCTGGGGCTTGCCGAACTCGTCACCTGCTCGGCATAACTCTGTCCTGTCACTGCTCTGCCTCTAGGTTAGTACCCCTCCTGCTGGATGAGTCCTCCTGAAGGCATCTTTATTTCACTGTTTGGTCTGCAAACATCACTAAGAGACATTATTAGAAGAACTGATTGGCAAAATTCTGCTGGCTTTAACACACTACTACACTTAAGGCACCTCTTTTATATATAATGGAAGCATTACTGGCCTAGTCTTTCAGCCTAAATGATCACAAAACCTATTTCAAAACCTCTTGATATTTTTCCAGAGGTCTTACAAAAGGCAAGCAGCCTCACACGGAATCCTCAAAGTAAGTTTCGAATCAACGGCTTTATCACTTAATTGCAGGAGCCCAGCGTTTTTCATACCTTCCCATCACAGCTTCCTCAGTTGGTCACTGGGAAAGGTGACACTGACCTCACAGGGCTGGTGGGAGGGTTACAGGAAAGGCAACCCCGTGAATGGTGGCCACTCTAATTACTACTTGCAGAATTGGTAGCAGGATCGGCTTCCCTATCCATCAGGCTTGAAAGTTTCAAAGGTCTTTGATTCTTCTTTGAGGGTCCCTTTATTAAATAATTAGGGTGAAAGTGATCAGTGTCCTAAACGGAAAGTTCAGCAGAGCACTTCTTGAGTTTCCATCCACTTCCTAGAGAATATTAGTGTTGCTGGTTTACCCTTTTCGGTGTGAACCTTGACTACTCATCTCTGCAATGATGACGAAATTCCGAAGACTAAGGAGGAAATTCAGGAAGAAAGGGAAGGAATGAAAATGTAGTGGACAGCTTTTGTCTGTCAACTAGACTTCATCTACAGTTCAAATAAAGAAAAGGTACCTTGTGTTCTGAAGTCAGTGTTAATGCGCAAGAGCACTGGTGTATTCACACCATCGCTGAGGTGAGAGCTTCTTCTAGAGTACTTACAATCTTCTCGTGGAAGGAGTGAGGCCGAGACTAACATTTGTCCACCTCACCACATGCTGCCAGGGAAAATGGTACTCCGTAGTTTAGCAAAAATCAAACACAGAAATGAGCAAACAAATGAATTTCTTGTGTAATGGAGAGAATGAATAAAATAATGTGTGACACTTGACAGATTTCAGTTGGATCATTTACCCCGCAGGTGTAAATAGTTGAAAAATCTAACATTTACCTACCGCAAGGGAAAATATCTCTATGTAATGAGAAAACTTCAAACTGGATTGCTAAAGCTCTAGCAGCATTAGTAGCCAGGGATGCTTTCCCTTAGGAAGTTTACCAGGCTTTTGTTCTGGGGGTGTAACAGTGACACAGCTTCACTATCTGCCACAATACTACTGTATCACATTAAAAGAAATCCACCACAACAAAAAACTCTGTTCTAATTTATAAAATACAAATCTGCAGGTATCAGTTAAAATTCCTAGAAATACTTCCTGTAAAGAGGATTATCAAATATTCACTGATTTCTTCTGCTCATCATTTCAGGGAAATAAGCAAAATACAAGTCCTGAAACTGGAGAAATGAACAGATAAAGCTGATAAAATTTATAGACGAGGGCTCCAGATGAAAGTCAATGAAATCTAAGCAAGGTATAGGGAGGAACTTAAAAAAAAAAACACTTCATGCTTACATCCAAGTACAACTTCAGACCCAGGAAAGCATGGAGAACGAAAGAGGGCACAGGCTCCAGGGGCCAGTAGACCAGCAAGGCCACCTCCGCCCAGCTGTGCTCCGGGGCCCAGGGCCATCCTGTCTACCCTGTGATGAGGCGCCATGTGCTGATTGTTTTTCAGGGAAAAAATTCACAAACCAGATATGGTTGGCATGTGAATAGAAAGCAAAAGAAGAGAGGATAAGAAGACTGGCATTTGAAAACTCTTACATGTGATATTATACACGTGAGGTAACTTTATTCCTAAAGTGTAGCTACTATCTAAGGGAAGTACCATATTACCTATCATATAAATGTAGGAGTGCAGGTTCCAACAGGCTCAGAGAAGAGGTAGATGAAATTATTCCTAAGAAAGCATTTCCATCCTATGCAGGACTTTCACATTGGACTTGGTCATGTGACCTGCCTTTGATTTGCACATGGTCACGTGAACAGAAAACACTCCATGCCTTCCTAAGCGCATGCCCTTGAGAACTTCCTGCTTGCCTCCCTGGGATATGATAGTGGGCTGGAGAAGAGGTGCCCCGGACAGTCATGAGGCTGCCAAGCTATACACTAAGACAAGAAATAAGGGGGCAGAACCATGCCCAGGACATGAAGAACTATAGTAAAGGTACCCCTCAGAGACATAAGAATACAATGAATTATAATTATTACAATTCCCTGATTAACAGAATCTTTAGTGTAGTGAAGTGTCTAAAGCTGTTTTTCCCCCATTTACTGCCATGTGTTAGTATCACACCATGGATGAAACAAAGTGATGATTTTCTGAGTAAACATTAGCTTTTTTTTTTTCTCAGAAAGGAAGAACTGGAGGAGTTTAATATAGAAATCTATTTCAGAATCCCACCACATGATTTCTAAAAATAGTACTCATTTGATATGTCTTACTTCCAAGTAAACTTGCCTCTTATGCAGCCTGTCCTTATTGCAGTGGCTTCTTGTGGCCCAAGGGCCGTGCTAGTTTTCACTAGAAGTTGTCTTCTTGTGGTGTTATAATTTTGCAGGCCACATTAACTGAAGTATATTGCATCTTATTCTCTCACATCACGTCTACGAATAACCGCAGTACATTCTTCACTGTGCATTTGTACATCTCATCTTTTCTCTGTTTCCATTTCCCGTGTTTATCTCCACACAGTATAGATAACAGTCAACCACTCTCTGATAACACTAAGATTTTATCACACATTCTGGGATTACACCTCCGAAAGGCTTTGACGTGCCCACCTAATTAAAGATCTCTTTCTACAACTTTCTCAAATTTTCACCCTTTCACCTTTATGAAGCCAGTAATTTCAATGGCAGCAACTTCTAAGGCAGCAATATTCTCAATTACTCTGAAGCAACTCGGCTCCCTTTTCTGGTTCTTTTCATATTTTTGCATTTATTTATTTGCTTACAAAATAAATGAATATTAATATCCAAGAATACATGTTCTGTGTTCTTCTTTCCTAGTCTCCTTTTATGATATTGCACTATAATTTAGTATTTAAGTTTTCCTGAGAAATTTATTTAGAAAGAATTATTGTCCAAGAAAGTAGAAGGTCCCATAACTTCAAACCTCTGCCAACTCATTCTACCCTGTAAAATTGATTATAAATACTGAGCATGGTGAACAGGGATGATCTCTGTATATTTATTCAGCTCATCTTTGGCCAACGGACTCATCAAACCATCTTTACCTCCCATACATACTTTCTTAAAAGGGAGCTAACACTCTGTCACTATTGTTTTAGTATGCAGCTACTGTTTGAAATTGTTATATTTTTACTAGTAAAAGAAAATGCTTAAAAAGTTAAATAACCTGCCTGATGCTACACACCTGCTAGCAGAATTATCATACTGAAGTTACCACCTTGTGTCCCAAGCAACCCACTTGCATCTTGAGCCTGGATTACACTGTTCTCTGGCCCATATGTCTCCAAGACTCATGGTTCTGGTGAATACACATTACATCTAGCATCTACCTGAAAGCCCATCCCTAGTACCATTCCAAGTCCGCCATGAGAGAAAGCTAACTTTGCCCTGTCTCTGTATCCATGGACCATTGGCTACTTTTATTATCTAACTCTCAGAGCTGAGATAATTGTCTTCAGATGGTAGGTGATCACCAGTGAGGTCAAATGTAATCTGGACAAAAAAAGAAAAATCTAGGTAGCTATCAGGGAACAGAAAAGAGTTCTGAGGAGAATATGTCAACATGTATCGATGTATTTATCTGGGTCATCTATACTTTACTGGTTGAATAAGATAAAAGCAGATCATAAAATACAATAGTCATTGAATGAATCTCTACAAACTTCTTATTGTAACACAAGAGGGCCTTTTAAGTTTTGAGGATGTTTTTTCAGTATTTCAAAAGCAAGAAACTACTATATTGCAGGATACTTTGCAAATAAATATAACATACTTTTACCAACAGGCCTTTCCTAGATTCTGCCACCAATGTCATATTACCTACACTCTTTCATATTTGGTGACAGTTTTTAAAAATGTGTTTTGTTATTTTTTGTTTACTTATAAGATAAGGGCAAAAGTGTTCAAAACTCTTGCTGGAAGAACTGTCAACCAACTGATTGATTAGTCTTTGTTTTACTGTACTGTATTTCATTTTATTATAAAATAGACACTCAAGATGAGATCTATCCTCTTGAAATTTCAAGTATAGAACACAGTATTATCAACTGTGGGCATAATGCCATACAGCTGATTTCCAGATATTGTTCCTCTGGCATACCTGAAAATTTACACTTGTTGAAGGGCAAAATCCATGTACTTCTCTTGGCAACTACTAGCAGCCACCATTCCACATGCTATTTCTATAAAATCCACTCCTTTTATTGTCTTAGATACTGTTGGGAGTGGCAGAAACTGGAAATTGATTACATGTGTGGAGGCAAGACAAAGCTATAGCACCTAAAGCCTTTAAGCTTCCTCGGTCTTGAGAAAAGCATCCTGCCTGGTCAATCACTAGTTGCTAGGCAATCTTGTGTCTCCTGATACTAACTTTGTAAAGGTATAACAAACATCCCAAACTGGGCACAGTGATACATGCCTGTAACCCAAGTGCTGGGGAGGTTGAGACAGGAGGTTCACTAGGAGTCTGAACTGCATACATAAATACATAAATAAATGATCAAATAAACATCCCTACTGTTATTATGCAGTCCTCTTGCCCATTGGGTAAAGTGGCCTCCACCTGACCTCAGCTTTTGTCTCTTATCTTTATTTTTTAGATCGCTTTGCCATTTTCTCCTGGGAAGCACTGAGAGACCAACAGGTGCCTACAAGACACCTGATATAAATAGAGTTGTGTAGAGCTTCTCCATCTGTGGCTTGCTAATCTCAACTGCTATGACATCCTCTAGGGCCACCATCTCATCTGTGATGTGCAAATTCCCTTCTCTAAGTATGAATAATATTCTATCATGTATATACACCATGCAGTCTATCATTTAGACCATGGATCAATACTTAGCTTGTTTCTGCATTTTAACTGCAAGAACATCATTGCAATGCATATCAAGGTGCCAATACACCTTCAAGAGCCTGATTTCAGTGCTTTCAGGTAAATCTTTTAGATGGTCCAGTGGATTACATGATGTTTAAAATTTTAGAGAGCCTATGGGCTCTTTTAAGTAGTAGATGCCTCATTTTATACTTCTACTGACATTCTACAAGGGTTCTAAGTTTTTATATCTCCACCAACACATACATATATACATACATTTATTGCTGCCACTGGTATAGGTGTGAGATATTATCACATTGTGGTTTTTGATTTGCACTTCCTTGGTGATCATTGATGTTAAAATCATTTCCTAGGCTTCTTGGCCATTGGCATATATTCTTTGAAGAAATGTCTGTTGAAATCTTCTGCTTGTTTTAAAAGTCACATTGAGTGAATTTTGCTTTTTCCCAAAGTTTTTACTATTGAATTGTAGGAGCTACTTCTATTTTGTGGACATTAATCATTTATCAGATATATTTTTTGAATATATTCTCCTATTTCACAGACTACCTTTTGCTTTGTTGAATTGCTGTTCAGAAGCCTTTTAATTTGATGTGGTCCCCTTTATGTATTTTTGTTTTTGCTGCTCTTGCCATTCCAAAGAATCTTTGCAAGAGCTACTCTATGAAAATTTCTTCTGCTGCTTTTTTTCTAGGAGTTTGGATGTTACAAATAAAGTTTTAATGCACTTTTGAATTTTGTCTGTATTTCTTTTTACACACATGGGAGTGAAGTAGCTTCCTTTTCTTCTTCTCCTTCTCCTTCTCCTGCTTCCTCCTCTTCTTTCTTCTTTTATCTTTTTGAGACAGGGTTTCACTGTTCAGTTCAGACAAACCTTGAATTCACTTTTTAGCCTTGCCCGGCAAAACTTGCAGCAACAATGCCTGTAATGTCTGCCTCAGCCTCCCAAATGCCAGGATTACAGGCATGTGAGACCACATCCAGCTGTTAGTGCCTCATATTACACCAGATTTAACCAATTCTTTAATGACATTTGGTGGCACTGTCTACCTCCCTTATACCTTCTAATTCTTGCAACATTTGCATTGTCTGAGTCTTTTGTACTTGCACCCCATTGTCCATCTGTCAGCATTTAAAGAATAAATATTTTCTCTTCCAAATTTATATTGAGAGCAAAATTTTAAAATAAGTCTACATTCATTTAGATTTTGGAAGAATTGGCAAGTAAAATGCTAAGCAGGTATCTTTCTTTTTCTGACATCTCTTCCCCCCTGCTTCATTCTGCTGGATGAAGGGTGATAAAGTTGCGTATGGAACAAATTCAAAATTTTGTCACTCTCACACAGCAAGGTAAGCAAGATTATGTTAACCGAGTATTCCATAGGACACCTGGAGTAATAAAGTTGCATTTATATGCTACTGAGAATGCTGTCTGGTGTATATTGCCTTGTCTCCATTTCAATTTTAAACTGTCTTTTTAAAACCATTTTCTGTAATGCTTTGACAGACCTACACTAATATTCTCTAGCAAAATGATATCAGAAAGAATGACTTCCCTTTAATTTACTCTTGCATTCTTCCTGTTAATTATTTTGAAACATTTTACAACATATTGCTCAATCCTATGAAATAAAAACTCTAATTCTGAGCCCACTGCTGTCCACCCTCCAGGAACAACTTTTACACCTCAGGGTATCATTTTGGAAATGACATTGTCTTCACTACAGCCTATGTAGGTACCGCAAGCAGAAGATGTATCATTGGCAATAGTACTTTTCTTATCTGTAACAGGTACCAGAGGGTTGGTTTCATTTTCAGTTTGTTTTATATTGCCTCTAAAGAAGCAAATCTGGATTAAATAGAAAGTAGGCTTTGTTTTACAGTCTATGAATCCAAACAGGTAATTTATGCAGTGCATGATGAAACTGTACCGAGTGGATGGGATCAGTGGCACAGAAGGAAAGCAGTCATCCATCAGAGGGCCTCCGTATCAGTCAGCAGCAGCGAGGGCTGTGTGGGCCAGCCCCTCCCCACCAGCATGCACAGCTCTCCTGCTTTGTGCAGAGACGCATGCTCTCCAGCTCATGTCAGCCTTCAGCCAACGCCCCCTGGGAAGGCACTGCAAAGACCTTTAAAAACATTCATAATGGAGGAGGTATGCAAATGCAGCCACCAAAGCATCCAGGGAGCCTAACTTGTAAATGACGGAGTGTTACTGGAGTTGATTCTTAAATGAAAAATTCAGATGTGATAGCAAGGCAGTTTTTCATAACCCACCTGATGTAGTATTGGGGAACTATATACTTCATGATGTAATATAAAGTGATTTTTTTTAAAACCTCCAGTTTGGTTTATGAAGAATGGTGCAGATGCCTGCTGAAATATCAAGTAAAACTTTATTTGCATACATGAGGGAGCTCGAAGGCAAATATCTCCAAGGTCTAGAAAAGCCTACACCTTACTTTTGTCCCTTTTTACAGAGATCAGCACCACAGTGAATTGTTTTGGGTCAGCAACCTCTCACAGGTGTACGCTATGTACCCATAAAGCCAGGTCCTATCCTAGACTCTTAGGACATAACAGTAAACAAACTGACCCAAACCCCTGCTTGCATAGAGATTATATTCTAAACAGTGTACTTTGTTCATATTTATAGACTTAAGCCAAAAGCTATATTTCACTTGTAAACTATTTGATACTAAATTTAACTCTGTAGAACTTTCACTCATTTACAGAGCATAGATTTTTAAAAATCAATCATCTTCAGAAATGTTTGTCTAATATAAGAAACATCTGAGATTCTTTCATCTACTCATCTACTGTACTTCATGAAATGCTCTGATGTGAATGAAACTGCACAGGCTATACAAAAAGTGTTTTTAGAAAAACAAGTAGAAATACAGCACCTAACTTTTGCCTCCTGGTTTTTTGTTTTTTGTTTTTTTTTACTTTCCAGCTGGCTTTTATTATTTATGCCATCCTTTTCTGTCCTGAGTTCATGAGTGAGGCCCACTGCAACAGCAAGCTCAGAACAGATTTCTTGATGTTTTCCAAAGTGGCAAACAAAGTGAAAAAATCATATACTTTATAAACCCATCACTGATGGTTGATCAATAGTTGGCATCAATAAATCTGAGACGTGTGGACAAGGCTGCGGAAGTCTGACAGGAATTGTTCTTAATACAGTTACTGATGTCACTTAGAGAAAAATGGGGTGGGGCCAGGGAGATGGCTCAGTGGAATAAGCGCTTCCCCGGCAAGCACAAGGGCCCAAGTTCAATCCCTGGTTCCGCCAAAAAAAAAAAAAAAAAAAAAAAAAAAAAAAAAAAAAAAAA